>CAUOFW020009501.1:662480-858945 GCA_963454935.2 Ilex paraguariensis
CATTTTAATGTCTGCCCTGCTCACCTCTCTCCTAACTTCTGGGGCATATTGGTGGGTCTCCTCATTTTCTTCAAGAAAAATCAGCTAGGGGTTCCCTTGCTTATGAAGTTTTTCAACGGTAAGTATACCCCTTGTGACAGTTTTTTGTACATCTCCACGCGAGTGAAAACTAAGGTTATCATCTCCGACCTCCCGAGCTCCCACAAGGAATGAATTTTTTTTTTCTTTTTTGTGGGGGGCAGACTATGGGTATATAACTCTACAAATGTTACAGACATTTTTCCAATTCCTAGGAATTGGTCTGCCTCTGACAACCTGGGTAAGTTTTCGCCTGAGCAAACTAGGATCAATTCTGACTACCTGCCCTACTTACTCCCCCCCTAGTTTGTTTTTTTTTTTTTAGGTATTCGACCTGAACTTGGCATTGTTGATAAGCGAGTTTTATAGAGCTTGGTGGATTGCGACTTTAGAGAAATACTCAGAGCTCATCAAGCCTCAGGTTCTAGTAAAGCTCAGATTCGGTCTTCTTGAGGTGAGGATCGAGACCCCTATTCCCATCTATGTTGCCAACGC
Organism: Ilex paraguariensis; assembly: GCA_963454935.2. NCBI lineage: Eukaryota > Viridiplantae > Streptophyta > Magnoliopsida > Aquifoliales > Aquifoliaceae > Ilex > Ilex paraguariensis. Next base: position 663,054 of record CAUOFW020009501.1, read on the forward strand.
TGAGAGGGTATCAGGTAACGCCTTTTTCAGCCCGTTGCTGGCTTTTGGCTTTCCCTCCTTATTTTTTCCTTTTAAATTGGCTCATTTTGTGCTCCCAGGTTCCCCTTCAATGAAGCCTACTCAGGAAGCACTCCAAGCCAAGGTTGCTCTTCTAAAGAAAAATAGGAGCGAAAGCAAACGCAGAGCTGACGTTGGTTTTGCTGGCGACCTCACTCCTCAAGCCAAGGTACCAAGGTTGGGGTTATCCCCTGTGTCTCCAGCTTCTTTTCAAGTGGCTCTTACTCCTCCATCAAGCTTTCTGTAGGCTGTGGAGACCTCTTCCCTTCAAAAGATCCCACTTGCGATCAAGAAGATTTATGAGCAAGATCCGACCTCTCCTACTTCTGTCGAGGTCGAAAAGGCTTTGGAGACGATCTCTCATGTTCAATCCGCTCTTACCTCTTCGGGGCCCTCAGAGAAATTTTTGCAGCTGTCTCAAACGAGCTCTAAGGCTGAGAAAGGGAAGTATATCAAAGAAGAAAAAGATGATGATTCTTTTTTTGACAATGTTGAGCTTACTATCGGTGCCCTTGACTCCATCATTTCTTCTACCGACGTTCGGAGGGCCGCCATTATGCCACTTGAAAATTCTGTTAGTTTAGCATTGCATGGAGCTGCTGCTGTAAGATCCCTTCCTCTTTTGGCCTTACTCTCACTTTAAGTAGCCATTTTATGTTGACCTTTACCTCTGGTTGCATTTGTTTTCAGCTGGCCATTTATGTGAAGGGTTTGTTAAGTTGAATTCAAGATTTGGAGAGCTTTGGCCTTGAGCTGTATTTTGCCAATAATGACCTCTAAACCCAAATTCAAGACCTACAGGCATAGGTGGAAAAGCAAAAGCTTCTATCGTCAAAATTTTGGAGACGAACGAGGAAAGGATCACGGAGGACCTTAGGCATAAGACTGATGCCAGGGCCAAGGCCAGCCAGGAGGCATTTGAAGCTATAGGCTCCTACAGGAATATGAAAAAATAATACGACATCCTGGCTGAGGCGAATGACACTCTTCGGAGTGAACTCGAGGCGCAGAGGTCCATGGTGAAGGAGAAGGATGACCTAGTTGTCCAGCTGATGGATGACGTCACGACTAAGTGGGCATCCTGGTCTGAATTTTGACTTTGAGATCCCAGCTCAAGAGGAGGCAGAGGAGACCATTGTAGAGGAGACATATGGGATTTTGGCCCCTTCTACTTTTGAGCTTACTCCTAGTAGTGTTATGACATCTAATCCTCCTGGTGAGGTCTTGGCTCAAGAGCTTCCTGCTTCTCTAATCATTCCTGCGGCTCCTGCCTTAGGGATCACTTCTATACCTGTTATAGCTGAGCTCCCTTTTGTCCCTTCTGTTGCCCCTGCTACCAGTTCTTTTTCTGCTGAGCTTGTGAACAAAGCCCTAAATCCACCAACAGCCAGAGCTGAGGTTCCTGCTTCTGTCTCCTTGAGACTTCTCCTGCTTCAGGATCTTTGGGAGCTTCAACTGTTAAGCTTCCAAGCTCTTCACCTACCCTTGTTGCTAGGACTTTAGTCTCTGAACAGCTAGAATCTTCTTCTCAAACTTAGGGCTCTTTTTTTTTTTTTAACTTTTTTGAACTCCTATACCCAAACACTGTTTCTTTGAGTTATTGATATAAATACATATTGTTGTTTTGTCTGCTTTGCTGTATATATATTTCCCTACCCCTTGCTTGGAGGAGTACTTCAGTTCTCCTCGAAGTAACCATATTTTGTGCCAATGAACTGCTTGGATTACTGAGCTGGAGAACTCTTTCTTGCTAGTGGGCTTGATATCTTTTACTATGACAAGAGGCTTGCTAGACTTGTCAAAGAGCTCTCTGCTCTTAAAATAGGGCCAATTCACCGCCGAAGTCTCCGCAATTCGCCATTTATTTACGAAGCTGAGGTGGCTATGGCAAGCATGCACGTTGCCCTTTGTAATCTATTTTTTGAAAGCAATTGAGTTACCTTCACTAGGTACTAGGTGTGAAAAATTCCTTGATCAGCAAGAATCCTTGGATTTAGAATCCCGGGACTCAGACTGGTATTCTGATTGACATAAACAAGTTGCTCTCTGTCCTGCAATGCTTCTTTAATTTCTGCCTTATTTCTAGCAGCATCCTTCACATCAGCTGAGTAGCCCTTTTGACTGGAACATTGGGTGTCGAGAGAATGCCTTGAGTGTCAACATAACACTCCTTGCTCCACGCTATAACATACTTCACTTGGGCCACTAATAAGCAGAGAAACTAGCGCCTACCTTTCTTTATGTTTCTGTGCTAAGGCTGCCAAGAGGATCAGTTTCCACATAAGTTTTCTCTAGTGTTTGAATCCCTTCTCGTAGGCGTAGAACCTTGCATACTGTCAAGGGCTCAAATGGATACTTCTTTTCAATGGTCTTTGTCTTAAGCTTGAGCTAACGCAGGATCATGTTAGCTATGCTTAGAGGTCTTCCTTAAACAACCTGGGGTCCCAGGACTAACGAAATTGTGATGGTATAGTTAGGGATTTCCTTTCTCTTTATTGCACATATCTAACTACTTTCTAGAAGTATAACTGCCTTCTCAATTTGGAAAACCCAAAGGTCCACCAACTTAGTGTTTCATGCACTTCTTGATTTCCTAAAACCTGGTGTTCTCACGAGGTTTCTATAATTTCTTGGGTTTTCTCTAGTCTTGGAGTCCCTTCTTGAATCTTGGAAGCTTCCGCCCTTCGCTTTCTTGTTCTTTGCTTTCTTCCCCCTTGGATTTCTTATGGCTGCCCCCCTTTCTTCTCTGTTCAAGTAACGAACTTCTTTTGGGATCGAATGGAAGTGGCATTCTCGCTACTTAGTCCCTTCAACGTTGACATCTTCTGACTTGGATGGGATCAAGAAATAGTACTTCCCTGACTTGGACCTGCTCCTACGAGTCCCACCCCCTGATGAGCCTTGCAATTACCTTCCTTCAAGGGAGACTTGCTTCTTCAAATGAGCTTTGGAGATGGGCCTACGTCTTCCCATTCATCCCTCTGTTGGGTTTATCCTGGCTCACTGTGGCTTGTGCCCTTCTCGCCTCTCCCTCAAAGGATGGGTTGCCATGATTAGCTTTTTCTTCTGTTGGCACTTACGGGGCAAGAACGAGTTTCCTACAATGGCTGAGTTTCTTTATTTTTTGATCTTGAAGAGGATGAGGTCCCCTACTTTTGTTATTTTCAGTGGAGGCATTTTAAACTACATCCTCTTATTCTTGACTTCCTTCCTCTCTAGATGGATGGGCTCAGCGCTTCTTTTTTACTTTAAGGGATTCTTGGAGATCCACTGAGCTGCACTATAGGGAGTGTAGGGTCCCTCGATCCTGGAGGAGCTATTCTCATACAGGTAAGTTTCTTGAGTGCATTCACTAGCTAGGTTCCATGATGGCTTGTTCTCATTGAATTTTTTGCCTTGCAAGTGCACCTAATCTGGACCTGGTGGAGATGATGAAGGTTGAATAGATGGTCCACACTGAGCCTATGCCTTTTTTTGAGTTGGTGACATCAGATAACCTTTTCTTATTCAGTGCTACAGCGGCTGCTATGGACAGTACAAGCTCCTCTTCTCCCTCGTTTGGATCTTCCTTGGGAACAGTTCTATTTTCTTTAGCTAGGCAGACTTATGAATTTCCTTTCGGAGGTGGAGAAGGAGAGAGATGAGCTAAAGGAAGAGAATGCGCACCTTCGAGATGCAAACGCCTCATCTTTTCTTTTTCGCTCCTCTAGAGACAGACCTCTTCATGTTGTTTTGTAATTTCCTTTCATTTGTTGTTGAATGTTTGTTCTTTCATATATGCTTATGAGCAACAAATTTGTTAAGTTAGTTCTTTGTTTTATGGCATGTTCCTGAGCTGATCGGCTTTTCACAATTTTATGAGCTGGAGAGCTCATCTTAATTTCATGAGCTGAGGAGCTCATCGTGACTTTATGAGCTGAGAAGATCATCTTGCTTCTATGAGCTGAAGAGCTCATCTTACTTTTATGAACTAAAGAGCTCATCTTACTTTTATGAGCTAAAGAGCTCATCTTGTATTTTATGAGCTGAAAAGCTTATATATTGTTTATGAGCTAAAGAGCTCATCTTTTGTTTAGGAGCTGAAGAGCTCATCGTTAGCTTTTTAGCTGTTCCAAGAAGTCACATAGGGTTGAATCAGAACATGTTGTTTTTTTGAGAACTATCATATTACAAAAGGAAATTTACTAGAAAAAAATCTTAAGGTGCTTTGCGTTCCAAGAATGAGGCAGGACCTGACCCTCTTCTGTTTGTAACTCTTAGTTTCCAGGCCTGACCACTTTTGAGACAATGTAAGGACCTTCCCAATTAGGGCCCAATTTTTCGTGAGTGGGGTCTTTTCTTGCAAGCAGGAGCTTCCTAAATACTAGATCTCCGACTTTAAAACTTCTATGTCTAACCCTCATGTCATAGTATCTTGTTGTGTTCCTCTAGTAGCTCTTCATATGCTGCAGAGCTCTGTCCCTCTTTTCATCTAAGAGGTCAAGGTTTAACAGAAGTGATTCGTCATTGTGTTTTGATTCCGCGAATTCAGCCTTAGGGGATAGGATTCCCACTTCCACAGGTGCCACTGCTATGGTTCCAAATGCCAGAGCAAAGGGTGTTTCCTGAGTTGCTGACCTGACATTTGTTCTGTAGGCCTACAGCACTTCTGGGATATGCTTAACCCATTTTCCTTTTAGAGCCTCCAGCTTAGTTTTTAAAGCTGCCTTTATAGTTCGAATGGTGACCTCTGCTTGTCTGTTGGACTGAAGGTGAGCTGGAGCTGAAAAGTAATTCTTTGTCCCTAGCTCCTTACAGAATTTTTTTAACTTAGGGTTGTTGAATTGCTTCCCGTTGTCGGAGACTATTGCCCTGGGAATCCCAAACCTACAAATTATTGATTTCCACGCAAAATTCTGCATCGTCTGCTCTATGATTGTTGCCAAGGGTTCCACTTCCACCAATTTGGTAAAGTAATCCACTCCGATGATGGCGAACTTGCACTGCCCCACCCTTATAGGAAAGGGCCCAAGGATGTCTAAGCCCCACTGCTACAATGGCCAAGGGCTTACTACTAACGTTGGGGGCTCTGGTGGGTAATGGGGAATACTGGCGTGCAGTTGACAGACTTTACACTTCTTGACCTGGTCTATTGCATCTTTAAGCATGGTGGGCCAGTCATAACCCAATCTTAAAGCTTTTCCCACCAACACCCAAGCTCTGATATGGTTACCGCAGATTCCTTCATGCATTTCTCTAAGTACGTAGTTCGCATCCTCGTCTTCCACACCTTTGAGGAGAGGTGCTAAAAAACCTCGTTTATACACATTGCCCTATAAGACAGAGAACCTGGTTGATCATGTCCTCAGCTTTGCAGCCTCCTTGGGGTCTGCTGGCAATGTTCCATTCTATAAATATTCTCTAAAAGGGTCCATCCAACTTGGTGAGGCCAAAACAGGGAGCACTTCTTTCTCCTAAGAACTCACTGACGGCTCTGCTAGGTGCTCCACTGGTATAAACCTATCCAAGTTTTCCTGCGAGGCAATTGCTAGCCTTGCCAAAGCATCTACTTGAGAATTTTTAGACCTAGGGACATGTCTGATCTTAACTTTTACGAATTTTTTGATCAGCTCCTGCACCTTCCTGAGGTAAAGGACCACCTTCTCGTTCTTGGCCTCATAAGATTCCTTTATCTGCTTCACCATGAGCTGAGAATCACTGCAGATCTCGAGTTGTTCCGCCTCCATTGAGTGTGCAAGGTGTGTCCAACAATGACAGTTTCATATTCTACTTCATTGTTTGAAGCCTTAAACCCAAACCAGAGAGCATACTCGACATCTATTCCATCTAGGGAGGTCAGAATCAACCCAACACCACTTCCTTGAGCGTTGGCCACTCCATCTATTGAAAGTTTCCATACAGGGAGGTCGGGAACCAGTTGTGTTGCCTCCGCAAGTGCTTCTAACTTGAATTCTGCAATGAAATCTGCTAGAATTTGTCCTTTAATCGCTGTCCTCGGCTTGTATTTGATATCGAACTCATTGAGCTCGATGGCTTATTTAACCAACCTCCCAAAAGATTCCAGTTTATGAAACACCTATTTTATCGGTTGATCTGTTGGGACCTCAATAGTATGAGCTAGGAAGTATGGCCTGAGTCTTCTCGTGGTCGTAACCAAGGCCAAGACTAGTTTCTCCATCTTTGGATATCTTTTCTCTGCTCCCCTCAAAGCTTTGCTACAGTAGTATACTGGCTACTGAGCTCTATCTCTCTCCCTCACCAGTGCTGTATTGGTTGAGAAATTCAAAACTGCGAGGTATAGAGTGAGTACCTCTCCTTCCAATGGACTTACTAGGATAGGGGGTGAGCTCAAATAATCCTTCAAGGTTTTGAATGCTTTTGCACATTGGGTATCCCATTAAAAAACCTTCTTTAAGACTTGAAAGAAGGGTTGACATTTGTCACTTAATCTGGACACAAAGTGACGCAATCAACTATTCTCCCTATTAGTTGTTATACTTCCCTTGTGTTGAAAGGTGGCTGCATATCCATTACTGCTTAACCTTTTCTGGATTAGCTTCAATCCCCCCTGATGTTGACTATGAAGCCCATAAATTTACCAGCGAATACTCTAAAGGCACATTTAGTAGGGTTGAGCTTCATCCTGTATCCTTTAAGGATCTAAAACGATTCTTCTAGATGCTCGATGTGAAGCTCTACCTTCAATGTTTCACCAACATATCATCAATGTAGACCTCCATAGTCGTCCCAATCTGCTTTTGAAATATTCAATTCACCAATCGCTGGTAAGTAGCTCCAACATTCTTCAATCCGAAAGGCATAACCTAGTAGCAGTACGTCCCTTACTCTGTTACAAAAGAGGTCTTCTCTTGACCATTGGGATCCATTCTAATCTGATTATACCCCGAGAAGGCGTCCATAAAGCTGAGGAGCTCGTGTCCAGCGGTGGAGTCCACAATCAAGTCTATCCGAGGTAATGAGAAACTATCTTTGGGGAAGGCCCAATTGAGGTTTGTAAAATTGATGCATGGGCACCATTTTCCATTTGTCTTCTTAACGAGGACCACATTGGCTAACCAAACTGAGTAGTCTACTTCCCTAATGCATGGAGAAGTTTGCTGACCTCCTCATTGATGGCTTTTTGGCGTTTCGGGGTGAAACTTCTTCGCTTTTGTTTAACGGGTTTGCAAGTGGGGTTCACACTGAGCTTGTGCATGATGATTGAAGGATTGATGCCCTCCATGTCTTTTTGATTCCAGGCATATACTTCTATATTTTCCTTTAGGAATTGAATGAGAAGGTCTTTAATTTCTCTGCTCAGCTTAGACCCTACGTAGACAAGGTGTTCTAGTTCTTCATCAAGCTGAACTGGTTCCAGTCCTTCCGATGGCATGGGTCTAGTGTCCAGATCATCTCTCATGTCGAGTTCATCCAATTGGATACTCTTTACTTCCTTCTTTTNCTACAGTAGTATACTGGCTACTGAGCTCTATCTCTCTCCCTCACCAGTGCTGTATTGGTTGAGAAATTCAAAACTGCGAGGTATAGAGTGAGTACCTCTCCTTCCAATGGACTTACTAGGATAGGGGGTGAGCTCAAATAATCCTTCAAGGTTTTGAATGCTTTTGCACATTGGGTATCCCATTAAAAAACCTTCTTTAAGACTTGAAAGAAGGGTTGACATTTGTCACTTAATCTGGACACAAAGTGACGCAATCAACTATTCTCCCTATTAGTTGTTATACTTCCCTTGTGTTGAAAGGTGGCTGCATATCCATTACTGCTTAACCTTTTCTGGATTAGCTTCAATCCCCCCTGATGTTGACTATGAAGCCCATAAATTTACCAGCGAATACTCTAAAGGCACATTTAGTAGGGTTGAGCTTCATCCTGTATCCTTTAAGGATCTAAAACGATTCTTCTAGATGCTCGATGTGAAGCTCTACCTTCAATGTTTCACCAACATATCATCAATGTAGACCTCCATAGTCGTCCCAATCTGCTTTTGAAATATTCAATTCACCAATCGCTGGTAAGTAGCTCCAACATTCTTCAATCCGAAAGGCATAACCTAGTAGCAGTACGTCCCTTACTCTGTTACAAAAGAGGTCTTCTCTTGACCATTGGGATCCATTCTAATCTGATTATACCCCGAGAAGGCGTCCATAAAGCTGAGGAGCTCGTGTCCAGCGGTGGAGTCCACAATCAAGTCTATCCGAGGTAATGAGAAACTATCTTTGGGGAAGGCCCAATTGAGGTTTGTAAAATTGATGCATGGGCACCATTTTCCATTTGTCTTCTTAACGAGGACCACATTGGCTAACCAAACTGAGTAGTCTACTTCCCTAATGCATGGAGAAGTTTGCTGACCTCCTCATTGATGGCTTTTTGGCGTTTCGGGGTGAAACTTCTTCGCTTTTGTTTAACGGGTTTGCAAGTGGGGTTCACACTGAGCTTGTGCATGATGATTGAAGGATTGATGCCCTCCATGTCTTTTTGATTCCAGGCATATACTTCTATATTTTCCTTTAGGAATTGAATGAGAAGGTCTTTAATTTCTCTGCTCAGCTTAGACCCTACGTAGACAAGGTGTTCTAGTTCTTCATCAAGCTGAACTGGTTCCAGTCCTTCCGATGGCATGGGTCTAGTGTCCAGATCATCTCTCATGTCGAGTTCATCCAATTGGATACTCTTTACTTCCTTCTTTTTTACAGAGGCCATGTAGCACTCTCTTGCTACATGCTGGTCTCCTCGGACCATACCAACTCTATTTTTAGTAGGAAACTTCATAACCAAGTGGTAAGTAGAAGGTATAGCCCTCATTGCATTGAGGGAAGGTCTCCCAAGTAGCATATTGTATACCGAATGAGCATCAACTACCAGGAACTTCATAGTAGTGGAGGTCTAACAGGGAGGGTCCCCGATTGTGAGCACGAGTTGTATTGACCCCAGGGGTAGTACCCTTCCTCTCGAGAATCCTTGCAAATGAGTACTTACTGACTCGAGCTTTTCTCCGCCTATTCCCATCTTATCAAATGCCAGTGCAAAGATGATGTTTGTAAAGCTCCCGTTGTCAATCAAAACTCGATGAATAGTTTGGTTAGCAGCAACGACTTTTACCACCAAGGGATCATCATGGGGATGCTGGCAGCCTTCTAGATCCGAGTACGAGAAAGTGATGGTCATGTCTAACTGTGGTGTTTTGGATACAGTATGCACTTTCAATATCTCATCAGCTTTGATTCTGCGTAAAGTGAGCCTTCCTTACTGTTATAAAAATTTTGTGCTGAGCTAGGGATAAAGAATTACTTTTCAATGCCAACTCACCCTCAGTCCAACGGGCAAGCAAAGGTCACCACCTTGAAATATAAATTGGAGGCCCTAAAACAAAAATGGGTAGAGCACATCCCAGAAGTGTTGTGGGCCTACAAAATAACTATTAGGTCAGCAACTCAAGAGACACCATTTGCTCTAGCTTTCAAAACTGAAGCAGTGGCACCTGTCGAGGTTGGACTCCCATCCCCCAGGGCTGAATTTACGAAATCCAAGCACAATGACAAGTCACTTCTGCTGAACCTTGATCTCTTGGATGAAAAGAGAGATAGAGCTCTGCATTGTATTAAGAGCTACTAGAGAAAGACAACAAGATACTATGACAGGAGGGTCAGACACAGGAGTTTCAAAGTTGGAGATCTAGTACTTAAAAAGCTCTTGCTTGCAAGAAAGGACCCCACTCATGAAAAATTGGGCCCTAATTGGGAAGGTTCCTACATCATCTCAAGGGTGGTTAGGCCTGAGAATTACGAGTTACAAATAAAAGAGGGACAAATCCTACCTCATTCCTAGAACACAGAGCATCTTAAGAGGTTTTTCCAATAAGTTTCTTTTGTAATAAGAGTGTTCTCAATAAAACGGCATGTTTTGACTCATCCCCGTGTGACTCCCTAAAGTAGCTAAAAAGCTAATGACGAGTTCCTCAGCTCATAAAATTAAGATGAGCTCTTCAGCTTATAAAGAAAAGATGAGCTCTTCAGCTCATAAAGAAAACATAAGCTCTTCAACTCATAAAAAAAATGAGCTCTTTAACTCATAAAATTAAGATGGGCTCCTTAGCTCATAAACAAACGATGAGCTCCTCCGCTCATAAAATATAAGATGAGCTTCTCAACTCATAAACAAACGATGAGCTCCTCAGCTTATAAAATCAACGATGAAGCCCCTCAGCTCATAAAATTAAGATGAGTTCCACAGCTCATAAAATAAGGACAAGCTCTACAACTCATAAATACACAACAGAACAAAAGATGAACTCGTTAAAATCCTCGGTTCATAGGCACATACAAACAGTTGACAAAAAGAAGGAGGAAAAAGGTAAAGGTCTCTATTACATCAAATTGACAAGAGAATAGAAGAACAAGAGAAAACTCCTAGTTCCCTCCAAGTCGCCTCTTCAGTTCGACAACCTCTTCCCTCAGGCGTGTGTTCTCCCCCCTCAGCTCGTTTCGTTCTTTCTCCATCTCTGAAAGCATGTTAAGGAGTTTACTCCCAGTAGAGGAAAGCAAAACTGCACCAAAGGAGGAATCAGACGAGAAAAAAGAGGAGTTGCTAGACCCACTCCTCCTACGTTTCCTAGAAGAAGTTCCAACATCTTCGTTTACATCTGTCTTAGGAGGGGAGGTGCCACAAGAGTATGAGAGGGAAGTGAAATCTAGAGCAGCTACTGCAGCGCTGAATAAGAAGAGGTTCTCAACAGTCACCAGCTCTAAAAAGGGCATGGGTTCAGCATGGATCACTTGCTCAATATTCATCATATCAACCAAATTCGGGTCAAGTGCACCTGCGCAGTAGAAGCACGATGATAATAGGCTATTTGTGTAAAAGAAATTAGCAAGGATGAGTTCTTTAAAAACCTACTTGTGTAAGAGAAATTCTCTCAGGACCGAGGAACTCTGGCTTCTGTGCAGCGCAGCTTGTAGACCTCCAAGAATTCCCAAAGACAAAGAAGAAACGTTGAGCCCACCCCTCAGGAGAGGAGGGAAAGTCAAGGACTAGAGGTTTCAGTTTGAAGCACCTCCACCGGAAGTGACTGAAGTAGGGAACCTTATCCTCTTCAAGCTCATAAAAGTAAAGAAACTCAGCTATTATAGGAAACTCATTATTGCCCTGTAGTCTCCAGAAGATGAAGAAGCTGACCATAGCACCCCATCCTCTAGGGGAAAGACGAGAAGGGCACAATCCATAGTAAGTCAGGATCCACCCAATAGAAGGATGGATGGAAAGACGAAGGCCTATCTCTAGAGCTCCTTCAAAGAAACAAACCTCCCCTCGAGGAAGGTAATTGCAAGGCTCATCAAAGGATGAGACTCGTAGAGGCAAGTCCAAGTCAGGGAAGAATCGCCTCTTAATCTCATCCAAGTCCGAAGGTGCCATCACCGAAGGGACTAAATAATTGGAATGCCATTTTCAATCAATCCCAAAGGAAGTTCATTCCTTGAACAAAGAAGAAAGAGGGGCAGCCATCAAAAATCCAGAGGAAAGGAAAGCAAAGAACGTGAAGCCTCCAAGATTCAAGAATAGACTCCAAGAATAAGGAAAGTCCAAGAAGTTATGGAAACCTCACAAGAACGCAGAGGTTTGAGGAATCAAGAAACGCACGAAAACGAAGGTGACAAACCTTTGAGTTTCCAAATTAAGAGGGCAGTTACATTTTTGGAAAGTAGTTGGGCACACGCAATAAAGAGAAAAACAATTCCCAACTCTACCATCACAACTTTGCTAGTTTTGGGAGCCTAGACCTCTAAGCATAGTTAACACGATCATGTGCTAGCTTGAGCTNATTCCCAACTCTACCATCACAACTTTGCTAGTTTTGGGAGCCTAGACCTCTAAGCATAGTTAACACGATCATGTGCTAGCTCGAGATCAGGACAATAGCTATTGAGAAGCAGTACCCATTTGAGCCTTTGAAGTACTCGAGGCTCTATAACAAGAAGAAGGGATTTAAACACTGAAGGAAACTAATGTGGAAATTGATCCTCTTGGCGACCTTAGCACAGAAACAAAAAGGGAAATAGGTTTTGCTAGTGGCCAAATGGTAAAGTATGCTACGAGTTTGAGCAAGCAATGTTATATTGATATCTAAGGCATTGTCTCGACACCCAGTGTTTCAATCTAGGGAGCTACTTAGCAGGTGGACTTTCACGTGAGGAAACTTTACCACATCGGTAAGGCTACGCCTACACTACCTATTGATGTGAAGGATGCTGCTAGAAGTGATGCGAAAATTAAAGAGACATCGCAGGACGAAGAACAACTTGTTTATGTCAATTAGGATACCTGTCTGAGTCTCAGAGTTCTAAACTCATGAATTCTTGCTGGTTAAAGGATTTCTCACATCCTATGCCAAGTTGAAATATATTCAGACAACCTTCGTTGTATGAAGGTTCTGTTAGAATCCATGCACCAAAACTGATGACAGACGTAGCTCAGTTGTTTTCAAACTAGATTACAAAGGGCAACCTGCATGCTTGGCACAGTCACCTCAGCTTCACAAGCAAATGGTAATCCGTGGAGACTTCGGCCGTACTTTTGAGAATTGGCCCTATTTTTAGAGCAGAAAGTCCTTTGCCAAATCCAGCAAGCCCCGTAAGAAATATCAAACTCACCAGTAAGAATGAGCCCTTTAGTTCAGCAATCCAAATAGTTCTATGGCTCTGAACATGTTTGCTTCAAGGAGAGCTGAAGTATTCCTCAAAGCAAAGGGGCAAGGGGATATACAACAAAGCAGTATATAGCAATACATGCACAACAACACGAAAACTCAAGGGAAAGTAGTATGTATTTACATCAATAACTCGGAGAAATAGTGTCTGTGTATAGAAGTTCAAAAAAAAAAGAGAGAACCCTAAGTCTGAGAAAAAGAGTCTAGTTGTTCAGTGGCTGAAGTCCTAGCAGTGGAGACAGGAGAAGAGCTTGGAAGCTTAGCTGAAGTATTCCAAAGGTCTCGAAGTAGGCAAGAGAGGAAAAGCCTCAGGGAGCCCAAGAGCAGGAACCTCAGCTTCAGCTGTTGGTGGATTTAGAGCTCTGTTCACAAGTTCAGTAGAGAAAGAAGTATCTCCAGGAACAACAGAAGGAACGATAGGGAGCTCAGTAGACAAAATAATAGAAGAAGGAGGAATATCTTGAGCCAAGACCTCAGCAGACAGGACAGGCGTCATAGCCCTGACAGGAGTTAGCTTAGGAGCAGGAGGGGCCAAGGCACCACCCTCACCCTCTGCATTGGACGTCTCTGCTTCCACCTGAGCTGGGATCTCAAAGTCAAAGTTCAGATCGAGATATACTTCTTCAGCTTGGTCTTGGAAGGTAAGTCATCCGGTGGCCCATTTGGTAGTAACATCGTCCATCAACTTGGCAATTAGATCATCTTTCTCTTTGACAATGGCTCTCTGCCCCTCAAGCTCACTCCGGAGAACATCACTTATCTCAACCAACAAGTCATACTCTTTTTTCATACTTCTATAAGAGCCTAGAGCCTCAAATGTTTCTTGGCTAGCCTTGGCCAAACATCAGTCTTAAGCCTAAGGTCTTCCTTGATCCTCTCTTCGTTCGCCTCCAAATCTTTGATAGTAGAAGCTTGTCTTTCCACCCGCGCCTGTAGATCTTGAATTTGGGTTTGGAGGTCATTATTAGCAAAAGCCAGATCGATGGCTTTTGAGCTTGAATGCCTTCAATGCTTTGGTAGAGCTCTCTAGATCTCGAATTCGACTCAACAAACCCTTCACATTAATGGCCAGCTGAAAACAAATGCAATCAGAGGCTAAAGTCAGCATAAAATAACGGCCTAAGGTGAAAGTGAGACCTAAAGAGGAAGGGATCTTACAGCAGCAGCCCCATAAAGTGCTGAACTAATGGAATTTTTAAGAGGCATAATAGCAGCCCTCCAAACATCGGTAGTAGGAATGATGGAGTCAAGGGCATCGGCAGCGAGCTCAACATTATCGAAGAAAGAGTCATTATCTTTCTCTTCTTTGACATACTTCCCTTTCTCAGCCTTGGAGCTCATTTGAGACAGCTGCAAAAATTTCTCTGATGGTCCAAAAGAGGGAAGAATATGTTGAACGCAATAGATCATCTCCAAAGCCCTCTCGACCTCAACAAAAGAAGGAGAGGTTGGATCTTGCTCAGAAACCTTCCTAGTGGCAAGCGGGGTCTCTTGGAGAGAAGAGGTCTCCATAGCCTGCAGAGAGATTGATAGAGGAATAAGAGCCACTTTAGTTGAAGCTGGAGAAGCAGGGGCAATCTCAACCTTGGCACCTTGGCTTGAGAAACGAGGTTGCTACCAGAACCAACCTCAGCTTTACGCTTGCTCTCGCTCTTATTTTTCTTCAGCAGAGCAACCTTGGCCTGTAGTGCTTCTTGAGCAGGCTTCATTGAAGAAGAATCTGAAAACACAGAATGAGCCAATACAAAAAAAAAAAGAACAAGGAGGAAGAGCTAAAAGCCAGAAATAGGCAGGGAAATCGTTACCTGACACCCCCTCGGCGCTGGCAACAGAGATGGAAATAGGGGTCTCGATCCTCACCTCAGGAAGACTAAATCCGAGCTCTACAAGAACTTGAGGCTTGATAAGCTCTGATATTTCTTCGAATCACAATCCGCCAAGTTCATTAAAACTCGCTTATCAACAACGCTAAGTTTAGGTCGGACACCTAAAGAGCAAGACAAAGCAAACAAAGTAAAGTTAGCAAAGTAGGCCATCAAAACTGATCCTAGTTTGCTTAGGCGAAAACTTACCCAGGTTGTCAGGGACAGACCAATCCCCAGGAACTGGAAAAGTATATGTTACATCTGTAGAATTGTAGTCCCATGGTTTGCCCCCCATAAAGAAGAAAAGTTTTTTTCAACCCTTGTGGGAGGTCGGAGATGATAACCTTAGTTTTCATTCGTTTGAAAGTGTACAAAAAGTCGTCAAAAAAGGATATACTTAATAGTAAAAAACTTCATAAGCAAAGGGACGAAGGGAACCCCTAGCTCATGTTTTTTAAAGAAAACGAGAAGACCCACCAGTATGCCCCAAAAGTTAGGAGAAAGTTGAGTAGGGCAAACGTTAAAATGTTACAGAACACTCTTGATAAAGGGATGAATTGGAAAGCGGAGGCCATTCTCAAAGACGGCCAGGAAAAAGCAAGTTTTCTTAGGGACTAGAGAGTCATATCAGGTATACATATCTGAACATCAGTACTCCACGCCCAGAGGGAAACCAAAGCATACAGCCAGAACCTTCATATAAGAAGGAGTGACGTCGTTGAAGTCCACGAGCTCTCCAGCTCTAGAGATAGCCCCAACACCCTCGCCACTACCAGAGATCCCTATGCCACTCACCTTAACTTTACCTTTATTAGGGTTTTTGGGCACGGGGAAGGACAATGGATGAGGCTCCTTGACATTTTCCTCAACATCGACAGAAGCAACTTTTGGGAAATTATCAATCTTCTTGCCCACATCTCCCAGATCAATATCTTCCTCGGTAGACTTGTCCCTTATTAGGAAAATAGTGTAACCTATGGCTTTGGAAGAAGTAGACATGGTTGGGCAAGAGAAATGAAGTTTAAAGGACCTATAAAGAGGGGGAACCTCAGAAAAACACCCTCTAAAGGTTAAGGGGGTGAAACACCAGTGACCGATGACAAAGATCCTAGTAGTAGAATAGGGGTCCAAAAATAGGGGAAGACGAGACAAGGAGTAACCTCGATTCCTAAAATAGTAGAATCGAAAAGTCTAGAAATGTAGTAACCACCTTAGATTCGAGGGATCTAGAACGAAGAAACACGTAAGGGACAGGAAGCGTACCTAATCAAGGGCGAATGGCAAATTAGAACCAAAAGTGAAAACAGAGAGCAAGCCTTGCAAGCCAATTCAAGCAAGGACGATATTCAGCTGAACCCTAAGATTGCCGGTAGATTGGGGAACGGGGAATGCAAGGAAGAAGAAAAGCCTAGGGGGAGAATTCAAAGAGTGAAATAAGAGTCGTTTCCCATCAATTCAGAGGCATTTAAAGCTAACGGTACGTGGAACTTTAAAGTGGAGAACGTGCGCAAGAAACGAGAGAGAAAATAATTACCTGAAACCGTCAAAAACCTGTTCGTGCACGTATCGAGGCCACCAGATGGAGGTCTACCTCAACTCAGCCTTAGTCCAGCCCTTGTCCAAGTCTGCTTGGACCACGGACTAGGAAGCAACTGATGATACATGGAAAGGATTTTAACTAAGTATGAGCTCAAGAAGTGAGTTCAGACAAGGAGGTCAGATAAGGCACCCCAGGCTCAGAGGTCCAGACCTCGAGCTCCCTTCGGAGGAAACAGTAAAGGAAATAAGAAGGAAACAACTGGGTAACAGAAGGCTATAACTAAGGCAAGAAACTTTTAACCACCCAAGATCTTCTCCCAAAATCAAGGGAGATCCTGCAGATAAAGGGCAAGGATCTCGCTGCAAATCCCTTAGAGATAGGGGTTGGACTATAAATATTGTACAGTGCCTCCAACAAGGGAGGGAAAACCCCGATTATATCAGAATCACTCTATAATTTATAACAACCATCAATATAGATCCGAGTAGCAAGAGACTCAATTTAAGAGTGAACTAGCCGAGCTCCCGAGTTCAGTGAACCACTATACTTTCACTATACAAGTCATCCCAACTCCCAAAGAACCTTATCATAATCCTCACGAACTTTGTAACACTTAGATTCAGGCTTATTTGCGTAATTTATACATTCTGCACAATCCACTTAATTAACACCATCAGTTGGAAACAAGAAAACAAAAAGTGTCCAATTCTATGTCGAGGTGATGGATGTGGTTCAAACACTTGGGGGTGGAAAGAGATCAGCCTATGATCCAGATGAGATTGAGGAGGAACAAAGGGAGAGGGATCAAAAGAACAAAATCAACATGGACTTCCAGAATTTCGTGAACCGGGTAAATGATCTCTGGGGCCAGCCTCAATATAAAGGACTTGATCTGGAGTTTGATCAGCCTTGTAGGGAACTCGGCTTTCTTGGGGTGCCGTACAAAGCTTCCGTTTTCATCGTCCCAACTTCAAGCTGCCTGGTTGAGCTGATAGAGAGACCTTTCCTCGTTATCACTCTAAGTAAGATTGATATTGTCTATGTAGAGGGGGTTGGTCTTGGACAGAAAAATTTTGACATGGCAAATGTTTTCAAAGACTTCAAGGGTGATATGCTTCGTATTGATTCTATTCCTTCCACATCACTTGGTGGCATCAAGGAATGACTTGATACGACATATCTCAAGTACTATGAAAGTAGACTAAATCTGAACTGGCATCAGATATTGAAGACCATCACTGATGACCCACAAGGGTTCATAGAGGATGGGGGATGGGAATTCTTGAACATGGAAGCTAGTGATTATGATTCCGAGAACTCAGAGGACTCAGATCAAGGTTATACACCATCAGAGGCTGAGCCTGAGTCGGACTCGGAGGATGATGACTTAGACAGTGAGTCGCTTGTAGAATCTAAGGACGATGAGCAGGAGGAGGATTCAGAGGCAGACTCAGAGGACAAGAAGGGTAAGACAGGGGAGGAGTTGGAGAGAGAAGCTAGCCATGCAGACAGGGAGAAAGGGAATGAGTCTGACAGCGAGGAGGAGCGGAGGAGGAGGAAGATGAAGGCGTTTGGAAAGTCCTGGGCTGGTCCTAGTAGTAGTGCTCCTAAGTGGCCAAAGTTTTTAAGATAGATGTGATGCAACTCTCGTTTTTTGTAACTTCGTCAGATTTATGTGTGTGCTGCAAAGATGTAGTTTTATAACTTAGTTTCAGCACACATGTTTTTCATTTTGGCTTTAAATTTGGTCTTAAAATTTGATCAATATAGTATTACTTTTTCTTTTAATATGTTCTGTGTTTTGGGGACCTAAGAGGATGCATGGATCACAGATTTTGCCCGTAAATTGGTGGCCTTGGCTTTATTGGAAGAAATTTCTTTTGTGTGCTTATTTTGTTTGTCTCGTAGATAATTTTTTTTTCTTTTACATTTGAATAATTAATACAAATGATAGAATTGTCATGTTCTCCTCTTCTCTCTCTCCCCCTTTTCTCTCCCTTGTGCTCTCTCTCTCCTTATTTGATTTTATTTTTCAATAAATCTGTTTTGTCAAAATAAGGCTCTGCCGACATACCTCGGGAAAACAAAAATGTCTTCTCCAACAAGACTACTAATTTAAATAATTAACTGACTCTAATAAAATAATATTCTATTTTGACTAAGATTAATTAACAACTAATAATAAAATAACTAATTATTAATAGTTTAAGTTAATTTTCAATAGTCTTCGTAACATATGAATTCCTGTTTAGAGGACATGAAATTACAACATATTCAAAAAATTACATGTGAGAAAAAATTGTTTGAAATTGTTCAAAGGTTAATGGGAAAATTTCAGTCACATCCCTTTTAATTTATCCTATTTTCAAGAACACCACATCTATTTTTTGAATCTTCACTGACACCCCTATTAGATTGAAAATATTAGTTAGAATATAATTTTACTAAATTACCCATGATATATTTGAGAAAAATTTCATCCACACCCCCTCTAGATAGACATATTTTCAATGAGACTTCCTTTGTTTTCTAATTTTTTTTACATATTAAAATTCGGGTCAATTAAAATTCGATTCGAGCTAATTAAAATTTATTTTTTATGTATTAAAATTCAAATTGATTAAAAATTATATTGTTTTACGTATTAAAATTTGAGCCTATTAAAAATCATTTTTAATCGGCTCAAATCAAATTTTAATCAACTCGCAATAAGTTTTAATCTGCACAATTTTTGATACATGAAAAATATAAATTTTAATTGGCTTAAATTTTAATGAATCTAATTTTAATTAACATGAATTTTAATAAGTAAAAAAATATAAATTTTAATCACCTCAAATCGAATTTTAATCAGCACTAACAATTCAAGTATAGCTCAAATCGGCTCGAATTTTAAAACATAAAAAAGAAATTTTAATAGGCTCAAATTTTAATATGTAAAACAAAAAAATTTAATCAGCTCAATTAAAATTTTAATTAACTCAAATTTTAATATATAGAAAAATAAATTTTAATCAACTCAAATCGAATTTTAATTGGATCAAATTTTAATATGTACAAAAATAATTTTAATGAACTCAAATTTTAATATGTAAAGAAATGAATTTTAATCAGCTTGAATTTTATATAGAAAGATTGTTAGGGGTTTTGTAGGGGGCATTTTTGATATTTTAGATGACTTTTTTTTTTTTCAATGGTTGTTTAATAGCATGAGTGTTAGTGATGTTTGAATATAAACTAGCAGGGTGTCAATGATGTTTTTGATTATAAAGGGGGGTCCTTGAAGATATAATAAAGTAAAAGGAATGTGACTGAAATTTATAAAGCAAACATGTTGTTGGATTGTATAGATTAAATGTAAAAGAGTTGATGGTACCATATTTCATCACCCTTCTCTATAGGTCTTACAGAAGTACTTATGTGTTATCTAAACACCGAAAATGATAAGATATATCCATTAAATCCTAACTAGTCCAATGATAAGTGAGTTTGAGTTAAATAGGATATCATATTTTTTTGGAGATTGTTGTAGACTGGTACACAATTTAGGACTTCATTGGGTAAAAGTTCTTCGGGTAAAATTGTTTGTGTAGAGGTCCTTTTTATTTGTGAATATCAAATATACCCACATTAAAAACTAATTGGCTCAAACTAAGAATTTGAAAACCACTGGAAATCAAGCAGCATACCCATGAAAACAGCTGACAATGATATCCAACAAAATAGGTTGCTTGAAATTCAAATAAAAAATACCATAAAATCCATTAACATCTGGAAGCATAACACATCGCTTTTGGGGACTAGGGTTGTTATCATTGGGTTTTTACATGACAGTAATACATTACAGTGTAACAACTTTAATAACCGACAAAAGATATGCAAGTACATTTTCCGATTCATGCAAAAGCTAAACAATATGTTTTACACAATGTAATATCTACAGTTTGACAAATACATATATTATTTTTACGGAATGACAGTGTTACATAACAATGTAACAACACAATAAAACAACTGTAATTGGGTATAAAAAGTTTGACAATTAAGTGTGATATCCATTCACCGCTACCTTAAGAACAATCATAGTGTATTCCAAAAAATTAAATTAAACTAAATTAGACACCGATTATAAATTCATTAACAAGTTGTTGAAGTAGAAAAAAACAAAACCTCTAGGCGAAAACAACAAACGTTGAAGAAGGAGTAAATAGCCTGTGAGTGGAAACCGCAGACATTGTAGTAGAAGACAAGCACCAGACATTGAAGTAAAAAATAACACATTGAAGTATAACACAAGCCTTTTAAGTATAAGAAGATGATATACGTTTAAAATTCNACCATGCACGTTATTTTGCTGGGACTCGGAGTTTGCATTTTCCGTTTTTGGCGAGGTTTCCAGAAAAAAAAAGGGGGTTTTGGGCACGGGCAAAAGCCAATACATATCTGCTGCTTTCTTCAGAAGACTCTTCTTTCAATTTTGAGAATTTGGTAAACCAGGTGNTGCTGGGACTCGGAGTTTGCATTTTCCGTTTTTGGCGAGGTTTCCAGAAAAAAAAAAGGGGGTTTTGGGCAAGGGCAAAAGCCAATACATATCTGCTGCTTTCTTCAGAAGACTCTTCTTTCAATTTTGAGAATTTGGTAAACCAGGAGNTAATAAACTTTCATTGTGTATCTAGACACAATACATTTCCAACTAATAGTATTTTTCTACTTTACCTTTTCAGTAAGGTATTTTCTCACAAATAAGTAATTCATAAGGTATTTTTTCACAATTTTTTATATTTTTTTAGATCTCCAATTTAGCTCAACACTACNCTTTCAATTTTGAGAATTTGGTAAACCAGGAGTAACAGCAACTGTACACTTAGTTTACCGATCCAACCACTTTGTCGCCGGGGTCTGCTGTCAAGTCCCCCGCTTTAAGTTTGATCTACTAGGTTGTTGGCTTTGTTCAAAAAATAAAACAAAAGATATAAAAACATCTTTAATTATGATTAAAAGGAACAATGATCCGATTTTAATTCAGTGTACTTGTCCAACACCTTCAAATTTTAACTTTCTTATTTTGGGAAAAAGTGTAGTTCTCGGCTAATGATACTTCAAACAAACCCTAGCTGTGACCTCAGGTCAGGAGATTAGAAAAGACATGAAAAACTCAGAGAACTAGGGGTGGACTCCCCTTAGGGAGATCGTAGCTGAACCGACCAGGAAACAACTGGATGATTGCGAAAATTGGGCTCCATGCATGAAACTCTCAACCAACTAAGATTCTCTCCTAAAATCAAGGAGGATCTCATGAATAATGGGCAAAGATCTCGGCTGAAATCCCACAGAATAGGGGGCAGCTTTATAAATACTATGTAACGCCTCATCGAGAGAGAGATAACAAAACAAGAACCCTAATTGGATTATGCACTATCTTGTATTACATTAAAATAATCAATAGAGAAGAAAAGGAGCAAGAGCCTCCATTTGAGAGTGGATTAGTCGAGTTCTAGAGTCAGTAAACTACTATATTCCTACTGTGCAAATTCTCCTATCCCCTAAGAAACACTGCATCACTGTCATTACGAAGTTGGCAGCCTAACTTTACCGTTGGTCTCACGCACTCTGTTCACTCACATTAGTCTGCACCATCAGTTTGGTGCCGTCTGTGGGAATAACTGTTCCTGTTACAAATAAGCTGATCTTTCAGTGACTGATGGTATTAACACGAAACATGAGCAAAAGCCAAACAAACCCATCTCAGATGCAGGACCAACAGGGAGCCACCAATGGCAGACAGCCTGATAACGTCCCAGAAACTGATCCTCCCATGGGGAATCCCCCCACAAATAACGAGACGGAGGCCCTTCGCCTCGTCAATCAGCACTTTATAAAGCAAAACGAGGAGCTCTTGAAGCTCTTACAGCGCCCACAGGAGGCACGTCCGGCCCAAGAAGGTCAGAACAGTCCCCATTACAGGGATCAATAACACCTTGATCCACTCAAAGAAGACAACGAAGGAGGGGAGAACAGTCAGACCTTCAGTAGGTTCCCCAACTACCCCCTAGGAACGACCACAATGAGGAAGTACAAAGTCAAAACTATAAAGGTGAAAAGAATGATGTATTCCCTTATCAGCAGGAGAGAAGGGAACAATATTGGGAGCAACGCTTCAAGGGCATCCAACAGGAGCTCAGCCACATGAAGGAAGCGGTCAGAAGTAAAGCTCCAGTTACAATGGACGCCTTGGTGCAGCAAACTGAATCTCCATTCACGCTTGGGGTGTTGCATTTTCTCCTCCCACCAAAGTTCAGGATGCCACAGATAGAGTCCTTTGATGGAACTAGGGACCCCATGGATCACCTCAATACTTATAAGAATCAGATGGAATTGCACGAGTACCAGGACCCCGTACGCTGTCGAGCCTTTGTCATCACTTTGAAGGGTACAGCCTTGGCGTGGTTTAACAGGCTCCCCCCGGCCTCAATCTCTTCCTTCAAAGAGCTTTCCATTTCCTTCGTATCCCACTTCATAGGGGCTCCAACTTATAGAAAGCCGAGCTATCACATTTTGAATGTAAAATAGGGACCACAAGAAAACCTCAGGTCATATTTCCAAAGATTTAATTCGAAGTCGTTAAAGGTGGATGTCCCAGGCGAAAATTTCATCATCATTGCCTTCATAGCTAGTCTAGGGGTGCAGTCTAAAGATTTGATGTTCTCCATATCAAAAAATTCCCAAGCAAGCATGACCGAAGTGCTTGCCAAAGCAAAAAAATACATAAACGGAGAAGAAGCTATTATTTCTAAGGTAGGGAGCTCTTCTGCCCATAGAGACAAGGGAAAGGAAGAGAAAAAGAGAAACCAAAGTCCCAGGAGAGAGAGGGAAAGAAACATATCTCCAAAGAGAGATAGATCTCCCATAAGAGACAAAGAGCGATCCCCAAAAAGAAGGGGGAACGTTAGGGATCGCTTAGGCCCCCCGCAGCCTGAACTACAGCCGAGGTATGCACCTCAGCAATATACCCCTCTCACTACGACAGTGTCCTAGATCCTATACTAGGTGCAAAACGAGAAATTCCTAAAGTGGCATCCATGAATGAAGGCAGATCCACCTAAAAGAGACCCTACGAAATATTGTGAGTATCATAGGGATCATGGTCATCATACCGACGATTGCATTCAGCTAAAAATAGAGATCGAGTTCTTGATCTAGAGGGGACGATTACGACGATTTGTCGCCCATGACAACCAGAACAGGGCTCCACCACCATCGGCACCCCAGCAACAAGCCCTTGCGCAGCACCAACAACCTTTAGGGGAGATCAGAGTGATATCTGGAGGATTTGCTGGCGGTAGAGAATCCAATGTAACCAGGAAAGCACACCTACGCAGGATTAGAGCTGGCGAAGCGCTGGAAGTACACACCGTGTCCAAAATACCTTGGCTGAGCACAACCATCACTTTTTTGGATTCAGACTTGGAAGGCTGTTAGTATCCCCATTATGACCCGTTGGTTGTAAGGGCCATTGTGGCTAACCAAATTGTTCATCGAGTTCTAATTGATAATGGGAGCTTGACCGACATCATTTTCGCCTCTGCCTTTGACAAAATGGGCATAGGAAGAGCCAGTGAGTGCTCAGTTAATGCGGTTCTCAGGGGAGATGGTGCTACCCTTGGGATCCATCCAACTCGTGCTCTTTACAGGGGACCCTCCTTGTCAAGCCACCACCACTGTGAAATTCTTGGTAGTTGACACCCCCCTTCTACGTACAATATATTACTTAGGAGACCATCCCTTAATGCAATGAAGGCTATCCCCTCAGCATATCACCTGGTCGTAAAATTTCCTACAAAAAATTGGAGTTGGAATGGTCTGAGGAGACCAATGAATAGCCAGGGAGTGCTACATGGCCTCAGTGAAGCAGAAAGAGGTTGACACTATCCAACTAGATAAGCTTGACATGAGGGACGAGCTGGACACCAGGCCCATACCGTCAGAAGAGCTAGAGCTAGTCTAGCTCGATAAGGAGCCTGAACATATTGTTTACGTGGGATCTAAGTTGAGCAAAGAAATGAAAGACCTACTCACCCAGTTGCTGAGAAAGAACATAGGGGTATTCACTTGGAAACAAGAGGACATGGAAGGCATTGACCCCTCAGTCATCACACACAAACTAAGCGTGAATCAAATTTGCAAACCTGTTAAACAGAAGCGGAGAAGTTTTGCTCAAGAACACCAGAAGGCAATTAACAAGGAGGTCAGTAAACTCCTTCATGCCAAAGCCATCAGAGAGGTGGACTACCCTACCTAGTTGGCGAATGTGGTGCTGGTCAAGAAGACCAATGGAAAATGACGGCTCTGCATTGATTTCACTGATCTCAATCGAGCATGCCCCAAAGACAGCTTTCCCTTACCTCGAATCGACTTGATCGTGGATGCAACTACTAGGCATGAGCTCCTCAGCTTCATGGATGCTTTCTCAGGTTATAATTAGATCAGGATGGACCCAGCAGACCAGGAGAAAACTTCATTTGTGACTAAACAGGGAACTTACTGCTACCAGGTCATGCCTTTTGGATTGAAGAATGCTGGAGCCACCTATCAGCGAGGTCTATATCGGCGACATGTTGGTAAAATCACTGAAGACAGAGATGCACATTGCGCACCTAGCAGAATTGTTCCAAATCCTCAAGGAGTACAAGATGAAACTCAACCCTAAAAAGTGCGCCTTTGGGGTATCAGCAGGGAAGTTTCTGAAATTCATAGTCAACAACAGAGGAATTAAGGCTAACCGAGCAAAGGTTAAGACAGTTCTAGATATGCGACCACCGTCCAACATTAGGGAGATCCAACGCTTGACAGGAAGGATAGCTGCCTTGAGTTGTTTTGTATTCAAATCAAGTGACAAGTGCCAACCTTTCTTTCAGGTCTTGAAGAAGGCTTTTTAGTGGGACACTCGGTGTGAGGAAGCGTTCAAAGGACTAAAGGAGTACCTAAGCTATCCTCCTATCTTAGTAAACCCCTTAGAAGGGGAAGTGCTTACTCTTTATTTAACTGTCTCTGATTTCTCAACCAGCGCAGCACTAATTAGATAGTGAGACAGAGCTCAGCAACCAGTGTACTACTGTAGCAGAGCTCTAAGAGGGACAGAGGAGAGATATCTAAGGATGGAGAAGCTAGTTTTGGCCTTGGTGACTATGGCTAGGAGACTTAGACCATATTTTCAGGCTCATACTATCGAGATTCCAACAGATCAGCCAATGAAGCAAGTGTTGCATAAACCAGAGTCTTCAAGAAGGCTAGTTAAGTGGGCGATAGAGCTCAGTGAATTTGATATTAGGTATAAGCCAAAGACTGCAATCAAAGGGTAAATTTTGGCAGATTTCATCCCAAAATTCACTACAGTAACACCCGCGGAAGCCACACTGCTAATACCTGACCTTCCCGTATGGAAACTTTCGATAGACGGAGCTGCCAATGCCTAAGGAAGTGGCGTAGGATTGATCCTAACCTCTCCAGATGGAATAGATGTGGAATACGCCCTCAGGTTTGAGTTTAAGGCTTCAAACAACGAGGCAGAATATGAAGCTATCATTGCTGGGCTCAACCTTGCTCATTCAATGGAGGCAGAGCAGCTGGAGATCAGCAGCGATTCCCAGCTTGTCGTGAAACAGATAGAGGAGTCATACGAGGCTAAGGGTGAGAAAATGGTTCTCTACCTCAAAAAGGTACAGGAATTGATCAAGAAGTTTGTGCAAGTTAAGTTCAAACACGTTCCTAGAGCCGAAAATTCAAGAGCAGATGCCTTGGCAAAGTTAGCAACAGCTTCGCAGGAGAATTTGGATAGGTTAATTCCAGTGGAGCATTTAGCAGAACCATCTGTATGCATGGAAGATGAAGAAGTTCTGTCTGTGCAAACACCACCGAGCTGGATGGACCCCGTCAGAAGGTATCTTCAAAATGGGACTTTGCTAGCAGATCCCAAAGAAGCTGCAAAAGTAAGAGTCAAGTCAGCCAAATTTTCTATCTTGCAGGGAAACCTATACAAATGAGAATTTTTGACACCTCTACTCAAATGTGTGGGAGATGAAGATGCTAACTACATACTCAAAGAGGTCTATGAAGGAGTCTGCGACAATCACATCGGAGCTCAGGCTCTAATAGGAAAAGCATTGAGGCAGGGGTACTATTGGGCCACTATGCTCAAAGATGCTGCAGATCTGGTCAAAATATATAAAACTTGCCAAATACACTCCAACATTCTCCACTGCCCACCAGAGCTCCTAACATCGGTGGTGAGCCCCTAACCTTTTCAACAATGGGGTTAAGATATACTTGGCTCCCTCCCTATGGAGGTTGGACAATGCAAGTTCGCCATTATTGGGGTGGACTATTTCACTAAATGGGCAGAGGTAGAGCCTTTGGTAATAATCACGGAACAAAAAGTCCAAAACTTTGTCTAGAAGTCGATAATCTGCAGGTTTGGGATTCTAAGGACAGTTGTTTCAGATAATGGGAAGTAGTTCGATAACCCTAAGTTCAAGAAGTTTTGTGCCAAGTTGGGAATAAGAAATTTATTTTTGGCCCCAGCTCATCCTCAATCCAACGCTCATCCTCAATCCAACGTGCAGGCAGAGGTCACCATTCGTACAATAAAGACCACCCTAAAAACTAAGCTGGAAGCACTGAAAGGAAAATGGGCAGAGCAGCTCCCTGAGGTGTTATGGGCTTACAGAACCACAGCCAGGACAGCCACTTGAGAAACTCCGTTTGCGTTGGCTTTCAGAACTGAAGTAGTGGCTCCCGTGGAGATAGGGCTCCCGTCCCCCAGAACTGAGTTTAGCGACGCAAGGCATAATGACGAGGCGCTGCTACTCAACCTCAATCTATTGGATGAGAAGAGAAACGAGACCTTACAGTGCATAAAACATTATCAGATGAAGACAGTCAGGTACTACGACAAGAAAATAAAGCACATGAGTTACAAGGTAGGGGATCTAGTGCTTAGAAAGCTTCTGCTTGTGAGGAAGGACCCTTCCCACGGGAAACTAGGCCCAAACTGGGAAGGTCCTTATATCATATCAAAGGTTATCAGGCCCGAGAACTGTGAGCTGCAAACTGAGGAAGGAAAAATCCTACCTCATTCTTGGAATGCAGAACACTTTAAGAGGTTTTTTCATTAAGTTTTTATGTAATAGAATCATTCTTTCAATTAAACTGAGAGCTTTTGACCCTCCCTTTTATATGCCTGCAAAAAAAAAAAGCTTCCAACTCAAAGATGAGCTCTTTAGCTCATAAAATACATATGAGCTTTCCAGCTCATAAAATACAGATGAGCTCTTCAGCTCATAAAATTGAGATGAGTTTTCCAGCTCATAAAAATAAGATGAGCTCTGCAGCTCATAAAATTGAGATGAGCTTTCCAGCTCATAAAGATAAGATGAGTTCTTTAGCTCATAAAATTGAGATGAGTTTTCTAACTCATAAAGATAAGATAAGCTCTTCAGCTCATAAAATAAAGATAAGCTACTCAGCTCATAAAATAAAGATGACCTCTTCAGCTTATAAAATAATGATGAGCTACTCAGCTCATAAAATAAAGATGAGCTACTCAGTTCATAAACAGAGCTCTGCAGCTCACTTTGAACAATTCAGTGCATAAAAAAAGCCCACCTCTCAGTATGAACTCTTCAGTTCGTAAAACAAACTCTGTAGCTCACAGCTTACCCTACCAGTCCACTCAAAAGGGTCCTGAAACTTGTGAATAGAGACATATAACTAGATTCAAGATTACAAGTTCAAGAGTCCATAGAAAAACCAGTAGCCATCAAATAAGTACAGAGGTTCATATATCCAGCAACAGTACGAAGGGAAAAAAAAAAGGGGGTAACAAGAGATTCTCAATCCTTATTCGCCCTTTAAACGTCTCCGGAGCTCTGCAACTTTCTCCTTCAGGCGGGCATTTTCTTCTTTCAGCTCATTCCTTTCCTTCTGGGCTTCTGTCAGAAGATTTACAAATCTCTGTCCAGATGAGGAGAACAATATGACAGCCAGAGAAGATCCAGATGAAGAAGAGGAGTCACTAGCATGACCACTTTTGCATTTCCCAGAGGAAGTACCAACGTCCTCAACCTCATCAGATTCAGAAGGACACGAATCAGCAGAATCTGGGTAAGAAACAAAGTCCATAGCGGCACCGGCAGCACTGAACAGAAACAAGTTATCTGATATCACCAGCTCAGAATAAGACACAAGCTCAATTTCTATCATTTGATCAATTCGCATCTCCTCTAACAGATCCAATTCAAGAGGACCTGCCAACCAAATTAATTCCTACGATTAGAAGATTACATCAAGAGACCCGAACAAATACAGGTTGCCAACTTACTTACCTGAATTAGAGTAGCTCCTCCAGGATCTGGGAACTCTGCATTCTCTGTAGTGCAGCTCTATGGATCTCCAAGAATCCCCAGTTACATAAAAGAAGCGATTGACCCATCCCTCAGGAGGAAAAAGAAGGTCAAACACCAGACGCCGTAGCTTGAAGTGCCTCCATCGAAAACAAACAAAGCATGGGACCTCATCCTCCTCAACGTCGAAAAAGTATAAGAATTCTCCCACAGTGGAGAATTTGCCATCACCACGTAAGCGCCAAAATAGAAAAAAATTGATCATGATAGCCCACCCCTTGGGAGAGAGATGAGAAGGACATAACCCACAATAGGCCAAAATGTAACCAACAGCGGGATGAATGGGGAGACACAACCCCATGTCCAAAACCCCCTCAAAAAAGCAAGTCTCCCCTCGAGGGAGATAATTGCAAGGTTCGTCAGAAGATGGGGCTCGCAAAGCTAGTTCCACGTCAAGAAAGAATTTCTTTTTTATCCCTACTAGGTCTGACGATGACAATGACGAAGGCACTAAGTAATGGATCTTTCACTCCCACTCAATTCCGCAAGAGCTTCGTTCCCTAAATAGGGGGAGATTAGGGTAGCCATTGGAGTTGCAGGAAGGCAAAAGGGAGACGTGGGAAGAAGAACACAAAGGTGAAAAGCTTTCGAAGGGGATGAATGTCCACGGAATCAAGAAGTCAAGATATTAAAGAATCAAGAAGCATGCCGAACCCAAAGGCGACGGACCTTTGGGTTTCCAAATTAAGGCAACAGATATGTTTAAAGAAGCCAATAAAATATGGACAATAAAGGAGGGGTTAATGACATATTCTACCAATCATGAGTCATTAAATAGCCAAGGAAGGCTTGATACAGCCTTGTATAAGCCCAGGAGGTCGGATTCTTTCCTCGGTTATGACGGGGTTCAATAATTTAAATAGTTGGATCACGTCCCGAAAGAGACTTCTCAAATTTCTTTGGGCTGATTGAAAGGAGAACTTTATTCCTGAGGCACAACAAGGCTTTGTGAGCATAAGCAGCTGCTAGAACCATATCCCTAGCAAAGCTAGCAGATGCACTAGAACCAACCACACCCTAGTCTTTACACCTAACAACAAGGAGAGACCTTTCAAGAATGAAACCAGATTTCTAGGGGGTCAGTAAGCTCTACTGACCCTAATGGAGTTCTGGGAGGTCTGCACCAAGGGTTTTCAAGCTTCGGGGAATTAGGAGCTCAGTTAGGGGTATACATGGTAGCTCTGGGCCCAGTTGCCTCAAGGGGGAGGAAAGACGGGGAAAGAGCAACATAAACAGTTATGTAACTTAGTAAAAATAAGACAATAGACAAGCCCTATGAAAACAGGGGCTTCTTGGTAGAGGTTCGTACAAGGCCAGCATCTAGGAGCGCTCAGAGAAAGAGACTTCTTATGGTGAGGTTGGATTAGCAGAAAAAAATAATAGCCTCAACATTTTCCCGTTACCCCTCATCCGCCTCAAGCATTTTCAGCTGTAAATATAGGAGTGAGAGGCTGTAAATATAAGAGTGGTAAAATAGTTTTTCTTTATAAAATCTTGTTTATAAAGAACAAGATACAAATTACAGAAATAAAATACTTACAACATTAGCACTAATGGGCTAATGGATGTAATGAGATAGGAGTGAGAGACTCTTCATTTGCATTATACAAAACATTATATATATATATATATATAGTAACATTAAAAATAAAAAAATAGTAACATTCAATATTAATATTTTTAAAAAATAACAATAGTAACATGTTTAACAAAAATAGTAACGTATTCAATAAAAATAATACCATATTTAACAAAAATAGTAACGTGTTTAACAAAAATAGTAACATACTCAAAAAAAAAATATAGCAATATAGAATATTGAACAAAATTGAAAATAAAAATGGTAGCATTCAAACTCATAATTAGAGGAAGAAGCCTCCAATTCTTTAATATCCAAAAAGGAACACTTAAAAAGTAATAATGTGCTCATTAAAAAATAGTAACATGAAAAAAAAATAATAATAACATGATCAATTAGAAAAAATAGTAATATTGTCAACAAAAAACTTAGTAATATGAAACATTGAAAAATTTGGGAATTATTTATCAACAAAATAAAAATAAAATTGGGGATCAAAATAATAAAATATTGAGCAAGTTTTTCAACATTTTTTTCCAAAAACCAACGACATAGAAGTTTATTATGACCAGAACGCAGTAGAAGATATGGTAGTTATTGATGATATTTTAAACTCTACTGATTTGGATGCTATGAAGGAAGAAATGATATGTAAGAAAAAAAATTTGTTGTACTGGAAAAATGATCTTCTTCTGACGCGTGCGCGAGAGAGAATATAAATTTCAATTTCAATTTAGAAGTGAATTAAAGGATAATAATTTCTAATTTAAGAAATTAATTTAAAGCTGCTTTGAAGGTCTTTAAAGTTTCTATAATTGAACAAAATAACACTGGTAAAAGTGTTTTTGGGATTTCAAAAAATAGTGGACTCGAGTACTTATCACCAAATAAGTTTCCTTGATAACCTCAAGTTATTATAAATCAATGCGAGAGACTCAGCTCCAATTTTTACTACGTTTAATGACTTCTCACAGTGCATAAACTTTCTGAATCATCTTATGTCTAAATCTCTTGAATCATGCTTTTAGGATGCCTAGTTTAAGGTCGATTTTGATCTTTGTTTTGAGTTTCTTAGTTTGGCTTGCTGTTTGAGATCAGCTAGAATGCTTGTGTTGAAAGTTAATCAGTGTTACCTTGATATTCAGAGATTTGTTTTCAATATGCCACGTTTTAATGGTGGCTGGTTTGCTATATTCCACCTCATTTCTGCATTGTGTGTCAGTTATGAGTTCTCCAGGGGTAAACCAACTGACACATGAATTCCTACTGCTTAGTAGGACACCTTTATTCATTTGTGAGATATCAGTTGGATGGTTAATGTTTTTGGTTAAGCTTGCAGATCTGCGAGTAGTGTGCTTAGTTGGGCACTTCATGTTTTGGATTCGGCCTTGAGAATCACAATCCTAGTCATTGTTTAAATAACTTCATTGTTTAGCTTCAACTTTACTATCCCAGTCACAGGCAATACCCAAATACAAATGCAATGCATACGTTATTGCATTCTTACGTCCATACACACTAGTAAAATGCATGGAAATTCTGAGGATAGTACACCCATAGGTAACGCAGCCAGAGATCCTGACCATGCACATTCAAAAGCCTATGGGCAGAAAAACTCATCAGACTATCTACCTACTGCGCACAAATGCTATTCATCTCAGTATAACCAAATCAATGTTCTAACTCTAACAATCAAAGGTCACACGAATGACCAGACAACTAGCTGAAATTGAACACAACCAAAGAAAGCCAGAGATGTCACATAAATTTAGCAATCTAACTTTCCCAACAGTGAAGTTTGTCAACAAACGATACAATAAATAAACCGTAAAAAGCTACTTTACATACTTTAGTTGGAAAAGGGCAATTCCACACTCAGTTTAAGTAACTACCATCTGCAGTAGCTGGCAATGCTGCCGTGTAGTTTGCAAAAGGTAAGAGAAAGGGAGGTCAGCTCCTGGTATTTCTCTTTACCTCAATTTGGCCCTCTTAGGTAGGCTGCTGCCCAGACGACTCCTATCAGGTTGCCGAGCCTTCCCGAATGCCTTCATCTTTCTTCTCTTCCTCTCCTCCTCGCTGTCTGATTCAGCCCCTTTTTCTCTGTCTGCGTTGCTTGCTTCCCTTTCCAACTCTTCCCATGTTTTCCCTTCCTCCTCCTCCGAGTCTTCCTCAGAATCCTCATCCTCATCATCCTCAGACTCCACTAGTGACTCACTGTCATCCTCCTCCTCTTCGGATACCGAGTCTGATTGCACATCTGAAGGCTCATATCCCTGGTCTGATTCCTGTGAGTTCTCGGAGTCTGAATCACTAGCTTCCATGTTCAAAAATTCCCATCCACCATCCTCTATGAACTTTTCTGGGTCATCAGTGATTGTCTTCAATATAGGTCTCCAGTTCAAGT
Source organism: Ilex paraguariensis (assembly GCA_963454935.2). Taxonomy (NCBI): domain Eukaryota; kingdom Viridiplantae; phylum Streptophyta; class Magnoliopsida; order Aquifoliales; family Aquifoliaceae; genus Ilex; species Ilex paraguariensis. The sequence continues at coordinate 695,678 of CAUOFW020009501.1, forward strand.
TAAGCCTGCTCTCGTAGTACTTGAGGTCTGTCGTATCGAGCCACTCCTTGATGCCATCCAGTGATGTTGAAGGTATAGAATCAATTCGCATGACATCTCGCTTAAAGTCCTTGAATACAATGGTCATGTCAAAGTTCTTCTGCCCAAGACCAACCCTCTCCAGGTTAACTATCTCAATCTCATTTAGGGTGATTACCACGAATGGTGTCTCTATAAGCTCAACCAGGCAGCTTGAAGTTGGGACAATAAATGCCGACGCTTTGTGGGGCACCCCATGAAAGCCAAGCTCTCTCAGCGGCTGATCAAACTCCAAATCAAGAGATTTGAATTGAGGTTGTCCCCACAGATCGTTCACTCGATTTACAAAGTTCTGAAAGTCCATGCTAATTTTGTTCTTCCGATCCCTCTCTCGCTGTTCTTCCTCAATCTCATCAGGGTCATAGGCGGATCTCTTTCCACCTCCAATTGTCTGGACCACATCCATTACCTCAACATAGAACTGCACATCCTTAGTTTTTTTGTTTCCCACCATTATGTGGTTGTGCAGATGGAAGTGCAGAAGAGTGATCATTTCCTTTTCTGCTGGCTGGAAGAATGCATGCTTGACGTTACCATACATGATGTCCACACGTTCATCTGGTCTTGAAGTTGCATACCGAAACCCATTTGTGTGTGCTTCTAGAGTACCAGTTAGCTTTCTTCCCCGACCGCCAAACACAGGACGGATCCATAGATCCGACAACCTTATTGGCTTAAATTTGGCACCACCAAGCTGAAGTTTTTCCTGTGTAACTAAAGTTGCCCTCTCGGCTTTCTCCGATTCCCGGGAGGCAACCTGCCTGCGGAGGGTTTTAATTAGTTGTACCACTTCACTTATGTGCCTTGGGTCCTTTGAGCGGAATGAAACTTCCTTAACATAAATTGATCCTTGGAACTTCAATGTGTTTGAGTCATGAGGATTGAAAGCAGTGCCAGGTACATTGAAGATTATTCGGATATAGCATGTACGATTAGTATCCTGCTGGCTAGAAACACTCTTTACAGTGGCAACATGGAAAGGGACCATGTTTCCATAAATAGGCAAGAGAATGGCTTCATTCTTCTGGTCAATCTGAATCATTAAATCCCTTGGGGGAGGTAGATCATTAATGTTCTTGTAAGCAGTCAACTCACCAGAGGGTTTCATGGCACCACGGTTATCTGCTGAACCAAGACCCCCACCGGCAAGCCTCCTAGCAGTCTCTTTATTTTTTCGGCGGGCAAGTTCTGCCTGGTGCTGCTTCCGCTGCTCCTCCTTTGACATCTCCTGGTTAACCGACCTGAGTGTTGCCTTCGACAAGACTGCCTCAGCACCCTTAGCCTGAGTTTTGACTCTGGGCCTCTCTTCTTCGTCTTCATCCTCGTTGAAGGAATATGCCACATCCTTCAAAGCTTTAGAGCTCATAGAAGTCACCACTTCTGGAGCATTTTCAGCAACAATAACTGTGTCCGCAAGCAAAATAGAGAACTTTTGAGTCTTTGTGTTCTTGGTCTCTGTCTGCAAGTTTTGAAAACCAAGCGAGACATTGAAAACCATGCCTGCTTTCAATGAGCGATCGTTCTTCCCATTTAGACCAAGCCCCGATTCACGAAACTCGAGGCCAATTCCTGTTCCAGCTGATTTTGTCAAGTTTGCAGCTAACTCAGGAGCATCCTTCTCAACTATGGCAAGGGCAGCTTGGTATGCAGCTCCAGCCTTCTTCCCTGGTTTCAAAGCACTAATTGCTGCATCATGGGCCTTGAGGAGAACCTCATAAGCTTTGCTCTGCATTGGGTTGGCGTCTATCAAGAAAGTTCGAGCAATGTTTGAGCAGTAACTGTTGTAGCGAGATCCGATTGCACATATTATTACACTACTAGAATCATAGTAAAGGTTCAGGTCATTGCTTGATGCACTAGGCTTGAGATCAAACTCTCCACCACTCTGGAAAATTGGTGGGTAGCAAATATCAACATTCTCTGCCTTCAGCTTCACTTTTATCCTTGCAGGTTCAAGTATGACCTTCTCCGTGTCATCCATCAATGATGAATGGGAAATTTTCTTCTCCTCATCAATGACCTTTTCCATCTTTGGGACCACAAAATGCTTCATTACCGATGAAGTCAAATATGCAGCTTTCTTGACATTTGTAATCTCAGCAAGATCCTTCACAGCAAACAGGTCTGAGAACCCATTTGATATATCGCTGAGCTGAAACTGTGCATCCTTTAATTTCTTAGCCCATTTCTCCAAAAGCTGCCCTTCAGGAGCCTCTCTTGCTATGTGTCCAACAACAGGGTTATCATGACCATCCAACCTTGACTGAGCATGCACAGCACGGAATACAGAATCCATCAACGCAATCCCGTCATCATTCTTGGTCTTCACATGCATCACAACTTCCACACCCACAACATCCTTAGCAGATTTTCTCACAACCTCAAGTAAAGAGGCCTTCTTCTGGCTGCACAAGAAGTGGATCTGTTGCTTCATGAATACCATAATCGTGTCTGGGAACTCGTATCCTACCAACCACACATTTAGAGCTGACGATTTTAAATATCGCAAATCCTCTGATGGAGGAGGAGTTGCTATTGTAAGAACTTCAGAAGCACCCCATAAATCATCCTTGTATTCAGTCCAGTGTGAATATAACATCTGCAACCGCTTACTGAAGTTATCCAGATTGATAGTGTAACCATTGGCTGCTCCCCCTCCCTTGTCATTAGTAGTCTTTGCATTTCCATTTCGGTGATCAGCCATTGGAAATGGTTCAAATGTAACGCCCTAGTCTTAGCTGACAAGCAGAAATGTGAGAAATGTTAAATAACGCTCAATCCCAACTTCCTTTGTATTGACAAAATTTTGACCTTAATTCGACTACTTTCAATTTAATTTTATCGCTTTCTATCAAGATAATTTGAAAAGCTGGAAAATAAAAGAATATCTGCGGGAAAAATCAAGTTCACGTTATGGAAATTTTGTTGGCAAAAACACTCGACTATTAATTGAAGCTTCAATTTAATAACCTACAATTCTATGTCTATCCAGAAACAAAGCTTGTATAATTCCCTAGTTCGAGGTTGAACAAATTTTAAAATCAAAGCGAATTCTTACACTAAAACTTCAAAAACAAACCCTGGAAATCAAACAGTGACATGGAACACAAACACACGAATCATAAAAGTTCTTGATGGTGCATTTCAACGTGATGCAATTTTGTGATGACGAGTAAATGAAAGGAACAATATTGGAATTATTGGAATCTGAGCTACTAGACTCAAGGGAATGATACTAAGAATTGTTGGGGAGTTGGGCAATTAACACAGTAGAAATATAGTGGTTCACCAGCTCGGGAGCTCGACTAATCCACTCTTCAATGGAGATTCTTACTCCTCCTTTCACTATTTATTATACCAAAAGGTTTACAGAATGTAAGATGTGATATTAGGGTTCTGCCCCTCTGTTGGAGGCGTTATATAGTATTTATAGGGGTATCCTTTAATCTATGGGATCTGATCCGTGATCCTCGTCATCTATCCAAGGAATTCTCCTTGATCTTAGGAGAGTATCTTGATTGATTGAGGATTTTGTGCCTCGAGTGTTACTTCAAACTGCCTGTCGAGTTCTTTGTAGTATCTAGTTGCTTACTCATTGCTTCAACTTATTATTTCGCTTGAGGGGAGCTCTAGCTCTGGTTTTCTGAGCTCTGCATATCTCTGACTTTTTGAGCTCAGAATACCTAACCTTCATGTTTGACCTCCGTTCCCGAACTCTTGCTCAGGAATCATTTTGAGTATCATCAGTTGCCCCCCAGCTCTTGGCCGAGCTGGCTTGGACAAGGGTTGAACTTAGGATGTAACAATAATGGATTCCCAATCAGCGACTTCGAAGTTTGCACGTGAATTTTTTTTTTTTTTTCCATGTAAGTGCTCCTGACTTGAACCTGTTTGAATTGATGAGGGTGGAACAAATGACCTAAGCTGAGCCCATGTCTTTTCCTGATCTCATGACACCAGATAATCTGTTCTTGTTTAGCGCCGCTGCAACTGAATAGGACTTTCCCTTTTTTCCTGAATCTGATCTTTTTTCTACCAGTTCTGATGAGAGCGAGGATGTTGTGACTCATATCAAGACACGCAAGAGGGATCTACTGTTTTCCTTTCCTTCATCCAGATCTTTCCTGGGGGAAGTTCTGTTTTCCTCTGCTGGGCAAAAATTGATGGATCTACTGTCAGCGACTGAGAAGGAGGAGGATGAGCTGAAGGAGGAAAACATGCGTTTGAAAGAAAGGATAGCCGAACTGCAGAGATGACTAGGAATTTTGCTTTGATTAGTTTTTTTTTTTTTTGGTAATCTTTGATGTTCTTGAAACCTTGAGTTTCTCTTTCCATGTTTGCCGCTTCTTATACACAATTTGTTGCTTTAAGAATCTGGCAGCTGATCTTCCATGTCGTTTCCTGGCTTGTGGACCAAAGACCCCCATTTTTCCTTTTTGTAATGGATAGAAGCTGTGAAGCTTTCCTTCTAATCTACGTGCTGCAGGTCTTGATTTTAGTTTTTCTGGACNTTCCATGTCGTTTCCTGGCTTGTGGACCAAAGACCCCCATTTTTCCTTTTTGTAATGGATAGAAGCTGTGAAGCTTTCCTTCTAATCTACGTGCTGTAGGTCTTGATTTTAGTTTTTCTGGACCGGGAAGCGCATTCTGAGCTGCTGCGTTTGCTTTAGGGACAGAAGAACTCGTCCTGCACTACTGAGCTATTTATATGGACTGATAAGTTCAACGTGAGCTCCAGGGCTCTTTTTATGAACTAACGAGTTCATCGTGAGCTCTAAGGCTCTTATTACGGACTAACGAGTTCGTCGTGAGCTCCAGGGCTCTTATTACGGACTAACAAGTTCGTCGTGAGCTCCAGGACTCTTATTACGAACTAATGAGTTCGTCGTGAGCTCCAGGACTCTTTTTATGAACTAACGAGTTCATCGTGAGCTCTAGGGCTCTTTTTATGAACTAATGAGTTCATCGTGAGCTCTAAGGCTTTTATTACGGACTAATGAGTTCGTCGTGAACTCCAGGGCTCTTTTTATGAATTAACGAGTTCGTCGTAAACTCCAGGGCTCTTTTTATGAACTAACGAGTTCATCGTGAGCTCTAAGACTCTTATTATGAACTAATGAGTTCATCGTGAGCTCTAAGGCTCTTTTTATGAACTAACGAGTTCGTCGTGAGTTTCAGGACTCTTATTACGGACTAATGAGTTCGTCGTGAGCTCCAGGGCTCTTTTTATGAACTAACGAGTTCATCGTGAGCTCTAGGGCTCTTTTTATGAACTAATGAGTTCATCGTGAGCTTTAAGGCTTTTATTACGGACTAATGAGTTCGTCGTGAACTCCAGGGCTCTTTTTATGAATTAACGAGTTCGTCGTAAAATCCAGGGCTCTTTTTATGAACTAACGAGTTCATCGTGAGCTCTAAGACTCTTATTATGAACTAATGAGTTCATCGTGAGCTCTAAGGCTCTTTTTATGAACTAACGAGTTCGTCGTGAGTTTCAGGACTCTTATTACGGACTAATGAGTTCGTCGTGAGCTCCAGAGCTCTTTTTATGAACTAACGAGTTCATCGTGAACTCTAGGGCTCTTTTTATGAACTAATGAGTTCATCGTGAGCTCTAAGGCTTTTTTTTTATGAACTAACGAGTTCATCGTGAGCTCTAAGGCTCTTACTATGGACTAATGAGTTCGTCGTGAGCTCCCGGGCTCTTCATAAGAGTGAATGAACCACAGACTTGCTGCATTATTAATAATCATATTACAGGACAAATTTACTGAAAAAATTTTCTAAGATGTTCTGCATTCCAAGAGAGGTAAAATTTTCGCCAGGTCTACTTTCATCCAGGGTGGCCACCTTAGAAATTTTTCATTTTTTACCTCATACAAGATTTGCGATATTGTTGCGATGAGTGGAGGGACCTACTGAGGTGCTTACCTCGACTGCAACTCTGGATGAGGTGGTACCAAGCGATCTCTGACGTCTCCCCTTCTTTGGGGGGATCGATCTCTGTCTCTCCTTGGGGACCTATCTCGTCCTCTTTTTCTTCTGGGACTTCGGTCCCTCTTTTTCTCTTCTTTTCCTTTGTCTTTTTCATGGATGAGCTCCCCACTTTTGAGAGGAGAGCTTCAATACCGTTTATGTACTTTTTTGCCTAGGCTAGTACTTCGATCATGCTGGCCTGAGAATTTTTCAAAATAGAGAACATCAAGTCTTTAGATTGTACGCCTAAACCAATTATGAATGCAGTAATGACAAATTTCTCGTCTGGGACATCCACTTTTAGTGATTCAGAGTTGAACCTCTGAACATAGGATCTGAGGTTCTCTTAGGGTCCCTGCTTCACATTCAACAGGTGGTAACTCGACTTTCTGTACGTTCGAGCTCCTATGAAGTGAGATACAAAGGATATGGATAGTTCCTTAAAGGAGGAAATTGAGGTAGAGGGGAGCCTATTGAACTACGCCAGGGCTGAGCCTTTCAGCGTGATGGCAAAGGCTTTGCAGCGCACTAGATCCGGGTATCCATGCAACTTCATCTGGTTCTTGTAATTGTTGAGGTGATCTACAGGATCCTTTGTTTTATCAAAAGCCTCTATCTGCGGTACTCTGAATTTCAGAGAGAAGGGAAAATGCAGCACGCCAGTGGTAAACGGAGATTCAGTCTGTTGTATCAAGGCATCCATCGTAACTGGAGCCTTGCCTCTCACGACTTCCTTCATGTGGCTGAGTTCTTGCTAAATACCCTGGAAGCACTGCTCCTAGTACCGTTCTCTCCTTTCCTGTTGATAGAGGAAAAAATCGTTCCTCTCGCCCCCGTCATTCTGACTTTGTACTTCTTCATTGCGTCCATTCCTGGGGGGATACGAGGTTCTGGCCCCATGGTTTGACCGTTTTCCCCTTCTTCATTGACTTCCCTGAGGGGGTCGAGGTGTGATTGCTCCCTAGGTGGTGGGTTGTTCTGGCCTTCTTGAGCCTGTCGCGCCTCCTGTGGGCGTTGTAAGAGCTTTAAGAGTTCTTCGTTTTGTTTCAGCAAGAGTTGATTGACGAGGCGAAGGACCTCCATCTCGTTATTCATGGGGAGACCCCCCACGGGTGGATTGGTCTCTTGGACGTTCTCAGGTTGTCTGTTATTAGTAACTTCTTGTTGATCTTGCATCCGTAGTGGATTTGTCTGACTTCGGCTCATGTTTTGCGTTGATACCATCAGTCACTGAAAGATCAATTTATTTATAACAGAAACAGTCGTTTCCCACAGACGGTGCCAAACTGATGGTGTATTTCAACGTGATGCAATTTTGTGAAGACGAGTAAATGAAAGAAACAATATTAAAATTATTAGGATCTGAGCTATTAGACTCGAGGGAATGATACTGAGAATTGTTGGGGAGTTGGGGAATTAACACAATAGAAATATAGTAGTTCACTAGCTCAAGAACTCGGCTAATCCATTTTTCAATGGAGATTGTTGCTTCTTTCTTCACTATTTACTATATCAAAAGGTTTACAGAATATAAGATGTGATACTAGGGTTCTGCCCCTCTGTTGGGGGCGCTCCATAGTATTTATAGGAGTATCCCTTAATCTATGGGATCTGATCCGTGATCCTCGCCATCTATTCGAGGAATTCTCCTTGATCTTAGGAGAGTATCTTCGTTGGTTGAACATTTTGTGCCTTGAGTGTTACTTCAAACTGTCTGTCGAGTTCTTTATAGTATCCAATTGCTTTCTCATTACTTCAGTTTATTATCTCGCTTGAGGGGAGGTCTAGCTCTAGTTTTCTCTCTAACTTTCTGAGCTCAGCATACTTGACCTCCATGTTTGACCTCCGTTCCCTAGCTCTTGCTCAGGAATCAATCTGAGTATCATCAGTTCTCAACACGTGTGTTTTTGGGAATAGTTATACACATTTCTACTCTTAATTTTTTCGGATGACCAAACCTTGATAAATTACACATTCCACTCAGATTCAAAGTTAAATAAATTAAATAAGGCGCCTTAAATTCCAAATTAAATTTCCAGAAAAATACGGCGATTTCCAAATTGAATTCTAGGAAAACTTGTATTAATTAAGTATATAAAGCACTCTGAACGGAAAAGTACATACACAGTAAGTATACAGACATGTATAGATACAATAAAACCCACTATTATTTCTCTATCTGCTTTTTTTTTTTCCCATTTCTGAACCTCTTGAGCTTTGCGGATTCCGCAATTCCTGATGCACAACTAGAACGAGGTGTGTGTGTGTGAGACACAGAGAGAGAGAGAGAGAGAGAGAGAGAGAGAGAGAGAGCCTTACCGTTGATTGTTCTGCCTTCCAAGTTGAAGCTATCAATTCTTCCTCCGATTTTCTGGTTCAAAAAGAAAAGAAAAGAAAAGAAATTGGATTCAGATTCAGTTATGTTTTATGATCGTATCCACAAGTTCACACAGAAACATATTTCCAGTGTTGGATTGACTAATCGGTTCATAGGCGAAGGACAGAGAGATCAAGGAAGAAAAACCAGGACACAAATGTAGCTAGCTACATGGAGATATTTCTCAGGTCCAAGTGAAGAATCAAAAATATTAGGTCGTCGTCGACCCGACAACTATATACAGTTGCGTAATTACCCGATCAGTCCTCCTTGTTGCACAAAATTATGAAAATGCTACCGCCGTGTTCAGTTCCTTTTTTATTGCTGATTTTTTTTTCCTGATTTCTTTGCCACTTTACCATTATTTTCACATTAGTGCTTGTTTTCGAAAGGTTTTTTTATAGAGCAATCTTATTTGACTAAAAAATATTTATAATATTTGTTGACTCCCACATTATTATTATTGATTTAATTGTGATTACTAATATTTATTGAAACTCACTACTTATTTAATAATTGTGACGGAAATAGCCAATTAAATGTATCAATTTTTTTTTATCCAAATAACATTTTTCTTTTTTAAAGGTTAGGCTAATTGCAGTAAAAACATGGAATGAAAACATGTCTTCCAAGAAAGTCGGTATAATAACAAACGATTATGTCTTTGTTATGATCCAGATAAGAAATTGAAACTCATTACAATAATGTCTTACAAAAAGGTTCGATACAAATTTAAACTAACACAAAATTCTAAGTGACATGGGCCTAAAAGTCTACCCCATGTCTCACACAATTGCCTTCGATCAAAAAAATAAAAAATAAAAAATAACGGTAGGTGCACAATGATATTAAAAGTCTCTCTCTGTAAGGACAAACAAACCATTTATTTACCATCTCGTTGGCATGCCCCAAACCTAATCTCCTTAGATCCAGTGCGTGAACTAAAATACCGTTAAATTATACCAAATACAAAGCATTATTACCCAAATAATTAGTACAGAGTCTCCACAATTGTTCGTTGTTTCAATTGACTCAAATATTCAATATACAATACATCGAACAATCAATAGTCTCCAATTCTTTCATTGTGTAAGTTCTACCCTTTATTTTTCGAATTCAACTTAAATTTGAAGGTGTAAATGAGGGTGAGCTTGGGGGTCTAATACGTAGATTAAAACACAACATACAAAATAAGAGGATCAAACGATAATTGAACAATTAACGATCAATCGTTGAACCATGGATTCAAATGACATTACTTTACAAATCCATCTTACCCATCACACTAAACCCAAAATTTGAATCTTTCAAATTACTCATGACTGCGTGCCCGTCCGGAACATCATGCTAGGCGTCACTGGGTGAGTTATGATATGTAGAACTATAATACTTCAAAGCTACATCAAACATATAGTTTTGCACTCAGTTATGAGATTGAATGATTATGTATTTGAGTGTTGAGATTAGGTTTACAATTTGGTTTTTTGTTTTGGTTTTTAAGTTGTAATTTTTAAATTTCTTACTCTTATAGTTTGCCACAAAATTTTCAAAGGAAAAGATTATTAAGAAATTGCTCATTGTAATTGACTAATTCTATGAGGTCACATCGTAAAATCTCAACTACATTAAAGTTACAAAGAATAAGTCTGAAAGCAAGACGAAAGATGAAGTCAAAACTGCAAATTCACAATTGAAGACTTTTGAAGAGTCTTCCAAGCCTAGATGAAGATATTTGCTGTAGAGACCAAAATTGGATACTCAGATTAATAAAATAGATTTAGGATGTTTCGGTTCATGACTCTTGAGTTTTTATAAAAAATATTTTGAAACTTCAAATGTTGTTTTGAAAAATATGAAATGAGGCATAGGATAGATCCTAGTTGGGCAACACCCCTTTGTGTTCAACTGGACTAGTTTTTACTTCGTTTTAGGCTTAAACACTAATAGGAATCGTGCTTGCCGATTTATGTATGAATCACTTCTTCTTAAGGTATAACAATGGCTTGCCAAGTGTAAGAAAAATAGTATTATAGTAACTTGGATAAATCTAAGGTCCTCTCCTCGGGGACAAATGAGATTTGATTGCGGATTGATGAGCACATAATATTGCATATTTGAAGGCTTCATTACATGCATTTTAACTCAACTTTTGCATCTAAGTACTTAGAGTTAGCCGAAATTATGAATAATATTGAATTTTCGATGTTGCAGGTAATTATAGTGTAAATCATGTATTTTAGAACCTTGCAACCTAGTATGGATGTGTGGTAAAGGCATGGACACATTAAATGAGGATTGGGAGGCTTGGAAGGTGAAAAAACCAAGAGAAATAGATTTTGGAAGGTTTAGCCCACTGGTTTCCCAAGGTTTTGACACAATACCTCTGGTTTTCCCATTTTGGACCATGATCCACTTTAACTCTGAAAAAGTTTAAAATATAAAAGTTGTAGATCTAGATGTCTTGTGTAGTGTGTCTAAATGTCAGTTCAATCCAACGGTTGGATCAAAAGTTATGCCGATTCTACGAAACCTGGTCCGGAGCAGGCAACCAATCGGAAAGACCTACCGGTAATTTTTACTTCAGTGACCAAAACCTACCGGTAGATCGCTAAAAACCTACCGGTAGTTTTTGCTCAGAATGCCCTAAATGTTTGTAACTCATGCTCCACTTGCTTGGGAGTCCCACCTATGATTCTACCACTTGCTCCCTGACATATTCTACATATATACATGCTTCCTACACCCCAAAGTCAGCCTTGGAAGATTTGGGATGGGAGAGCAGGAGAGAGACTGAGATGGGCATTGTGGATTGAAAGGATAGCTTGTCCTTGCTTGTGTAAGTGCCCAGCCCCTTTCCCATGCTTGGATGTCAACTCACACACCTAGAGGACCCCTATGGACGAAAATGAAGGCTCACACTCCATATATTTCAGCATTCACAAGCCACTAAAGAGTGGCTACCTAAGCTTAGGAGTAGTGAAGAAGATGATGAATAATAGATAAAAAGTTTATGTTTTTGCATTTTCTTCCATCCCTTCACTTGTAGTTTATTGTAAGACTCTTGTAAGCTTCATTATTTACTTTTAATGTCATTTATTTCAAGTGCTTGCAAGTTTAATCACATGTTCTAGATTCCACCATTGTTGCTTTCAAGTTTTACATTTCAAGCTTTTAGTGGGTATTAAATGCACTTATTTTTCTAGCTTCACTTCTCTTCATTTCAATACAAGTTTAACTCCCATTTCAATACCTTGCCTCTTTACATTATGCATGTCTTCCCCTTTAACATGAATAGCTAGATTTTTAGTTGGCTATTCCAAGGGAGATTTCCTCTTGGGTGTGCTATCTCAACTCATTTTCTTTCCTCTTCTCATGATTTTCATCATGGGCCAAGGTATGTCGTCTAACTTGTATATATTTTTGTTGTAGTTTGTGTTTTGTATTATGTTTCCTAATTTTTATGAAAATGTATCAAATGCCCAAAATTTTGAAAATGTGTGAGATTTGTGATGAGTATGGGCACATCACTAGTGAGTGCCCAATAGATGCCCCTTATTTTGAAAATGTTTGCGAGATTTGTGGTGAGTATAGACACATCACTAGTGAGTGCCTAATAAATGGCCCTTAATTTGAAAACGTTTGTGAGATTTGTGGTGAGTACAGACACATGACTAGTGAGTGCCCAATAAATTATTCGGTGTATGACTTTGTANCATATTCCACCACTTTTTGTATAGAATAAGTTGGAAATGTGAAAATTTTAAAAATTTTGGACATTTTTTGTGAAAAATATCCAATATTGAAGTATATTCCCCTAACNAGTACAGACACATGACTAGTGAGTGCCCAATAAATTATTCGGTGTATGACTTTGTATGCGAAGGTTCAAATTCAAATTTGGCCTCCAAAAATTTTTACCCCGACCACTATGTTACATCGAGTTACCTAAATNTTTCTTGATCTTCATTTTGAACTTTGAATACATGAGCACATTATAGAAGTTTATCCTATTGCCAAGAGTATCACATACTTGTTTACGTTTGAACTCAACCATAAGTGCTCCACGAACTTGTAATTTTGACAATTTACGAATAGAGTTCACATTTAGTGCTTGACATGAATAGTGGAGATGATTAAGAACCCATGTGAGCTTTAATGCCAATCCTTGTTTGGAGGAAACTTACATTTACTCAAGGAACAAATTTTTAAATTCCAAATTTGTTCAATAATCTCATCATGCTTGTTTTGGTTAGGTGCATTTGAGTGGTTGATTGACTTTGTCTTGAAATGCAATGTGCTCTCCCATGCTTATTTGAAAATGATCTTAGGCCNATGAAATGCATATTGATGTTGAATCCCCCACCACTCTAGATTGTAAAAAATTTGATAAAGTTATTATCTCACATGATGNGCATTTGAGTGGTTGATTGACTTTGTCTTGAAATGCAATGTGCTCTCCCATGCTTATTTGAAAATGATCTTAGGCCATCTTTGAAATGCTTTAAGCCTTAGCTTTTTTCTTGTGAAATTATATCCCTAGTGCCATGTTTGAGCCTTATTTAAAATTCGTTTCTATGTCACAAATTTGACAANTGAGATTCACATTTCTCAACTTGGGGAGGGCATTGAAATGGAGTTATGTGTAGAAACTTTTGAAGAGAAATTTTATACTCCATTATTGGAATTGCATAAACTTGCCTATACCTCGGTTCAGTTGAGAATTTTGAGCCAACATCCTTTCTATGTTTGGATTGATGGTTTAAGAAGGGCATTTATACAGCAAAAAAATTTTAAAATCAAAAAAATCAATGGGCGAAAGCTCATATCCAAATTGAAGCAGTATTGACATGTGCCATTTTTTTTTAAATTTTCATGTACATAATAGTTAGACTTATTTTATTATTGTATTTTCTTCTCTTGATGTTGTAGTGTAGAAATTGTTTACCGCTCCCTAATTTGGACTCATTTCATTTTGAGCATCATAGTAGAAAATCTCATTCCATATCATGTGCAAGTTTAAGTTGGGGGGTGAAATCAAATATTTTTGTTTTCCCTTTAATGTGTATGAAAAAAAAAAGAAAAAGGGGGTATCTTATTTCTCATGTCATTTTCATTTTTCTTATTGCATGATTCCTTGTGCTTTGAGGACAATGCATAGTTCAAGTTAGGGGGTGAGGTGCACCATTTACATATTCCACCACTTTTTGTATAGAATAAGTTGGAAATGTGAAAATTTTAAAAATTTTGGACATTTTTTGTGAAAAATATCCAATATTGAAGTATATTCCCCTAACCTAATTGTTATGGGATTTGTGATTTCTTGATCTTCATTTTGAACTTTGAATACATGAGCACATTATAGAAGTTTATCCTATTGCCAAGAGTATCACATACTTGTTTACGTTTGAACTCAACCATAAGTGCTCCACGAACTTGTAATTTTGACAATTTACGAATAGAGTTCACATTTAGTGCTTGACATGAATAGTGGAGATGATTAAGAACCCATGTGAGCTTTAATGCCAATCCTTGTTTGGAGGAAACTTACATTTACTCAAGGAACAAATTTTTAAATTCCAAATTTGTTCAATAATCTCATCATGCTTGTTTTGGTTAGGTGCATTTGAGTGGTTGATTGACTTTGTCTTGAAATGCAATGTGCTCTCCCATGCTTATTTGAAAATGATCTTAGGCCATCTTTGAAATGCTTTAAGCCTTAGCTTTTTTCTTGTGAAATTATATCCCTAGTGCCATGTTTGAGCCTTATTTAAAATTCGTTTCTATGTCACAAATTTGACAAAGCCAATGCAAAATGATATAAATCTACCTCACCTTGGTTGTTCCTAGAGCTGAGTATGAATGATCATAAAAGAGAAGGAAATATGGCGGAAACTCAACAAAAGGGATGAATGAAGTTGAATTCAAAGAGTTGAACGAAAAAAAAAATTTCAAGAAAAGGAGAAAAAGGGGTGAAAAGAAGAAAAGAGGAACAAAACAAAAAGGAAAATGTTAAGGAAATGAANAAAAAATTTTAAAATCAAAAAAATCAATGGGCGAAAGCTCATATCCAAATTGAAGCAGTATTGACATGTGCCATTTTTTTTTAAATTTTCATGTACATAATAGTTAGACTTATTTTATTATTGTATNCTGAAAATCCCATAGAAAGGGATATTTTTTTGAAATAAATGTCATGCACTCGGAACAACCCTCTTTGTTATCCTATATCCTTTGTTCATTTACCTAGATATCACCCCAAGGCCTCATTACAACCTATGAAAGTCCTAAATGATCTAGAGAAGCATGGGGGATGCATATTTTTTTAAAAGAAAAAGAGAAGTTGATTTTGCTATCTAATGCCCTAGCATTCCTTTCATGAGATTATGCCAAGGTTGTTTCATTTTTATGCATACTTCATTTTTGGATTATATGTGAGCATACTTCAGTTTGTGCATAATATTCCATCTCACATATACACATGGAGAGCATGCCAAGATAATCATAGCGTGATTCATTGTTGAGAGAAACCCTTGGTGAGTTTTTGCATCAAAGTTGAATTTGGATAGCTAAGTGAATGTGGATTCCGTTGAGTAAATGCTTAAATTACATATTCATTTCACACACACACGAGTTTTAAAAGGAAATGCGTATGTAGATACTCTAGAATAGTATTTAAGGCTATGATGTGTTTCATGTGTGATTAGTTCAGGTGTGTTGAACAAAGTCATTGTTGACATCCCAGTGCTAGTTAAGATAAAGGAATATGCTTTAAATATTGGATACTAAGAAAAGAAGTTTGTAGGTACCTTCACTGAAAACCTTCATGAGACAAAACTCGTCCACTAGGGATCACCTAGGGGTTTAAAGGCTTGTTGTATGTGTTAAATGCAATTGTGGAATTAGTTTAGGTTTATCTTTGTTTGCTTAATTTTTACATTTTGTTTGCTAGGGACTAGCAAAGCTTAAGTTGGGGGGTGTGATGAGCACATAATATTGCATATTTGAAGGCCTCATTACATGCATTTTAACTCAACTTTTGCATCTAAGTACTTAGAGTTAGCCGAAATTATGAATAATGTTGAATTTTCGATGTTGCAGGTAATTATAGTGTAAATCATGTACTTTAGAACCTTGCAACCTAGTATGGATGTGTGGTGAAGGCATAAACACATTAAATAAGGATTGGGAGGCTTGGAAGGTGAAGAAACCAAGAGAAATTGATTTTGGAAGGTTTAGCCCACTGGTTTCCTAAGGTTTTGACACAGTACCTTTGTTTGTCCCATTTTGGACCATGATCCACTTCGAAGCTGAAAAAGTTCAAAACATGAAAGTTGTAGATCTGGATGTCTTATGTAGTGTGTCAGAATTGTAGCTTATTCCAACGGTTGGATAAAATGTTATGTTGATTATACAAAAACTGGTCCGGAGTAGGCAACCCTACCGGAAAGACCTACCGGTAGATCGCTAAAAACCTATCGGTAGGTTTTGCCCAGAATGCCCTGAATGTCTGCAACTCATGCTCCACTTGTTTGGGGGTCCCACCTATGATTCTACCACTTGCTCCCTAACATATTCTACATATATACATGCTTCTTACACCCCAAAGTCAACCTTGGAAGATTTGGGATGGGAGAGGAGAGAGAAAGAGATGGGCATTGTGGATTGAAAGGATGGCTTGTCCTTGCTTGTGTAAGTGTCCAGCCCTTTCCCATGCTTGGATGTCAGCTCACACACCTAGAGGACCCCTATGGACGAAAATGAAGGCTCACACTCTATATATTTCAGCATTCACAAGCCATTGAAGAGTGGCTACCTAAGCTTAGGAGTAGTGAAGAAGATGATGAATAGTAGATAGAAAGTTTATGTTTTTGCATTTTCTTCCATCCCTTCACTTGTAGTTTATTGTAAGACTCTTGTAAGCTTCATTATTTACTTTTAATGTCATTTATTTCAAGTGCTTGCAAGTTTAATCACATGTTCTAGATTCCACCATTGTTGCTTTCAAGTTTTACATTTCAAGCTTTTAGTGGGTATTAAATGCACTTAATTTTATAGCTTCACTTCTCTTCATTTCAATACAAGTTTAACTCCCATTTCAAAACCTTGTCTCTTTACATTATGCATGTTTTCCCCTTTAACATGAATAGCTAGATTTTTAGTTGGCTAATCCAAGGAGATTTCCTCTTTGGTGTGCTATCTCAACTCATTTTCTTTCCTCTTCTCGGTGTACGATGGTTCGATTTGACTGGGTTGAGGGTGGATGAGATTGTGAGTCTTTGATATTCCGTAGGCCTAGTCACGCTTTATGCTTGGATCCTCACCATTTCGTCCCTAACTTCCCACGAATCAATCGTTTATCTATGCACCATTGGAGGAAGATTTTGAGTTGAGTTGGGATTTCCATTGGAGTGACCTCTTTGGATTAGCCAATACTTGTTTTCTTGCATTTTCATTCATAAACTTCACTCACCAAAACACAAACAAAAGATTTTTCATTTTTTCCCTTTTGCAACAAAATCACCTTCTCAACACTTGAACTTTCCTTCCCTGAGGAGACGACCTTGGAATACTTTTCCAAGTAAAACAACGACACACAAAAGACTCCTTGTGCTTGGAGAGGACTTTTGTACACACACACACATTTTTGTGCATTTACACATCACATTACCATCATTTTATTTTACCCCATCTCTTTGCCCTCTCTTTTGACATCACCCATAGGAGAGTGACATTCTCCTTCATCCATAAACTATACATGCTAAAAGGTGATGGTTAGAGGTTAGGAAACTACAAAGAATTTTGTCAAGCACTGATGTGTGTGCACAAATGAGAGTAAAAAGCATTTGGTTTGTGAAAAATTTTAAAAATAGAATTCTGATGTATAGAAATCAATAGAAAACAATTGGTCAATCCTCAAGAATTATCTTATCGTAATCAAACTCATCGATCTTCATTTACGACTCATTTGAACTCATAATCAAATTCATTCAGATGAGAAATATTCAACAAAATCCAATGTAGAAGATGTGTAGCTTTGAAGATAGGCATTAGAATCTCTACTGTAAATACTTAGATGTCAATATATGTTCTAAGCATTAATGGTGTTGGAGGTGCATCGATGATTAATAAAAATGTATAAATAAACATTTGTACCATTCAAAAATCATACTACGTTGTAAGAATATGCTAGAGGACCAATAAGGCTCAATTATAAACAAGAATCATCCCTCAGATTGCGGAAAAACTTAGTCGGAAATAAAACTTTTAAATTCAAAATCGACAATAAACAACATAGCACACATATGTAAAAGATTAATTAGATTAAAGGAAATGCTTACGCTATGATTGCTTCTCAATTGCTACGTTCAAATACAAAGATAACAAAGCTTTGAAATGGGACATAAAAGTTGTCTTCTTCGAAACTCGATGAAGCTTTGAAAATAGACGTTTACAACACAACTTCTTATCCAAGCAAAAGAACTATGAAAAATTCTTCCAAAAATGATCTCTCTCCTCAAATAAAGAATCACAAGTATTTATATCAAAGGTCTTCTCCATCCATTGGCTAGAAAGAGTGGCATGGGTGGTGTGTGTAATCCTCCACCATTATCAACCAATGGGTATCTTTCTTGAAGTGTGGGAGGTGTTTTCTGCCAATTGGAAGTAGGCTCACGGGGATTGATAACCACCCCCTTGGGTGTTGGAAAGAGACAAGTCGTCCACCATCTATTTATTGATAATGCATATAGGAAAGAGACTAGCCGTCCACAATCTATTGATTGAGAATGCGGGAAAGTTTCTATTGTAGCTGACGTAAGATCAACCAGTTGAAAGTGATGATGAACCGGTTGATTGCCTTCTTCAACTGGTTGAAAAGATTTGATGAACAAGTTGAATAACTCCAAGTATCGTGTTCTTGTCTTGGCTTTGTCTGATCAACCGATTGAAATACCTCTAGTACTTTGCATAATCCTTCTCTTCTCTGATCAACCGATTGATAGTAGTTGTTCAACTAGTTGAAGTAATCTCAACATCTTCAATTCTTTTGATCAACCATTTGAAGTTGATTGTTCAACAGATTGAACTACTCTTATCCTTAATTCTTGCTGTAGTCTTTCCTTGATGAATCTCATTGCTTCCTTAATTATTTCCACGACATTCCCACCACTCCTTATCACCTTCTCTCACACCTACAATTATGTGCCCAAAGTGAATGGTTTAATTAATAAAATGTACAATATTAAGTGCTAAACATACCCCCTAACTTGAACTTTGCTAGTCCCTAGCAATTCATAAAATCATACACAAGTGAAATTAATCACACAACAAATAATCACACAACCAACTAAACATAACAATAAATTAAAAGGAGACAAAATAACCAAAGGATGTATGATATATATGCCAATTCTAGTGGGTACAAAAATTCAAAATACAATAACCTTAGGACAATAACTAAAATTGCAAAACCCAGCAAGACTATTCCCTAGAAACAACAAAAACTAGACACTCCTAACAAAAACTAATTAGACCCTTCCTACTCAGACTCAACCTCTGACTCGTACTCTCCCTCCTCTTTAGACTCACTACTGTATATCTCATGCACATCTCCTCTCAGCTTAGTCACAAAGGCATAAGGTGGTGTAGTCATAGATGAAGGTGGTACTAAACTACTAGGCTGAGAAATAAGTGGTGGCGGAGGAACATCTTGATAAGTCAAGTTGGGCAGCAGAGCTTCAAACATCATCTTTTGAACCACAGCTAAAAACTCTAACTCTTTCACTATCTGTGATTGTGTCTCCAGAATATCCATTTGCCCACCCTCCATACCCTCCACTCTATTCTCCTGCCTATCAATCCTCTAAGGTAGGTGGCTCTTGAAGTGGGTGAAATAGTCATAGATGAATGATTTGCAGGTGCAAAGGTGGACGTCGATCTATCTGTACCAGCTCGAGACATAGTATCACTCTTTCTCTCTGACCAACTACTTATAGGCCCCTTCTCTAGAGGAGTCAAATGATCCGCATATGTCTTCTTTACTCCGGATTGAATATAAAGCTGTGTAATCATCTTGCCGAATGGTGTATTCCCCCTATGCTTACTCTTCAAAATATATTCTCTGATTATGCCCCACATAAACAATGCAATATCTATCTTTGATCTCTTTGTGACCTCATACAATAAAATGATCTTACTAATAGGCAACCTCTTATTGGACCCTTTAGGAAAAAAATTATAATGCAGAATTTTACTCAAAGTCCGATAATTGGCAGTCAACTTACCCACACTGAACTACCCACCAAATTGATTTGGATGCTTGTACATCAATGTCACATACTCAGCTAGCTTTTTTGCAATGAACTTAGGATATGGGTAGTTAACCTCATCTATTTGTGGCTTCTAATATCCCAAATACTCAGCTATTGTATCTAGTTTGACTTGTATAATCTAGCCTCTAATTGTCATCCTCAAGATCTTAAGGTCCAAATCTAACTCCCTCTAATTGTTATAAAACTCTCAACACAATGTCAGAATATAACCAGTAACCTTTTGAAAGAAAAATTCTAAACCCAACTGCAAAATCCTACGAACTGGCATAATCTTCACTAAGCTTCTATAATCCACCATCCATTCACAGGTAGTAGTCTTACCTGCTATAATGGAGTAATACGAATCCCTCTGCCTTTTTCTAGACTTGGGCTCTGGAGGCTCCTTGGGGTCTTGCTCACTCATAATGGCCTTTCCCTTGCCTTTTTTCCTTCCTAGTTGCTCTAGGACTAGAAATTGAAGATGACACTCCACAGGTCCTGGCCATGCCTACCAAAACCATATCAATCATCATAGAAAACGTAATACACATCCAAAACCAAGAAAACAACCACTTAGAGACACCCCCACATGAAGAACTCAAAGATTTACTCAAAGCCCTTCATGAAGCCTAGTGTTTAGAAGCTTAGAAATTTTTTATGGAGATGAGAGAGAGAAGATAGATGGATGGTCTAAGGTTCTTGGGGAGAGTTTGAGAGAGTGGGTGAGTGTTTTGAAGTGTAAGAAAAACCGTTGGTCTCCCCCCTTATTCAACCGGTTCAATCCAACTTTCCCTTTGATCAATCGATTGAAGATTGATAATCAACTGGTTGGTTCTACTTTGCTACATGTTCTCTTTTTCTCTTTTGTTTTTTTTTTTCTGTATTTATTTGATCCTAAGGCTTTCCAACACCTATTTATATGATTAAGGCACACCATTACCCAATTATACACACTACTTGATAATTGAATACACAAAATATGTATTACTTACACATTTTTTAGAATTTAAGATGCATGTCAATAAAGGATACTAAGTGAAACCTAAAGCCACTTTTGTAAGGTACACGATTGCATTTGGCAAATGCAACAAATCTTTGAACCCCTAGGTCACTCCTAGTGGACGAGTTGTGTCTCATGAAAGATTTCAGTGAAGACATCTACAAATTTCCCTTTATTTCACATCCTGAACTTAGAACATATTATAGTCTTCTAAATAGCAATGCGATACACTAACCATTCTTCCATCCTCTTTAAGACATTTACTCACCACTACATCGTAGGTTTAAATGCTATGCAAAAGTATTCATGCACATAATTCCTTTAGAGACTCGTGTGTGCACGAAATGATAATGCAATTTAAGAAATTTATCAAATAAAATGCACATCTATATTAGACATCCAAAATTAGCTTTGATGAAAATCTCACCAAGGATTTTCTCTCAAAACATACAATACTCTGATTATACTGATATTTCACTCATTGTGTATATGTGAGACAAATTCTTGAAATTCAAAGCAAAGCATAGCTCACTTATAATCTAGAAATAAATTACAATTATGCAAACGAAACAACCTTGACATAATCTCATAGAAGGAATATTAGGCAAATGAAAGCAATCTAGTTAACCTATCTCTTACTTGATTTAGAACATACACTCATCATACTTTTTGAGATAAAAAAGAACTTTAACTAGTTGTAACATAGCCTCGGGTAAAAATTAAGCTAAGGAAACAAAGGGATATATGAATTCAAAACAGAATTATCCCGAGAATATGACTTTATTAACCACATTTCCTCTTTTGAAATCATTTACATTCTATTTTCATTTCTCTTTCTTTCCTTCTCTTTTTTATTTTTTATTTATTTTCACCTCCTTTCTTTCTTGTTTTATTTTCTTTATTTTCCAAGAATGTCAACAATATGCTCAAATATTTGTCATCCCTTTTTTTCCATTCTTCTGTGCTTTTCTTTTGTTACCAACCACAATCCCCTTTTTCACAATATAACACTATCCATTGTAGGAAAACCAAGGTACGATAAATATAAATTATGCATAGTTTGGTTAAACACATGGCTAAAGAAATGAAATTTATGTTCAAGCTCAAACGCGACTTTTAGGGATTATGTTAAGAAAGAATAGGCTAAGGCTCAAATTAATTCACAAATGACCTAAGATCATTTCTCAGAAATACATGGCAACATAATCCTTTGCATTGAGATAAAATCAACTAACTACCCCATTTATACTAACCAAAACAAAAAATAATGAGATTATTGAAAGATATTGAATTTAAAAGAATATTCTTTTGATTAAATGTAATTCAACCCTCCAATAAAGAATGTCACAAAAGCTCACAAGGGTAATACATTCATCTTTGCTATGTATGTCTAGCATTTTAAGATGTGAATTTCATTCAATAAATTGCAAAAATTAGCATTCTAATGGTGCACATAGGGTTTAGTTTCACATGAAAACATATCCATGATACTTAATGTGTTAGTTTTTTCAAAAAAAATTAAAATTTTTTTTATATCATTTTTCACAAAAAACATGGTGGTGTACATAACAATGGTGCATCCTTACCCCCCAACTTAAATCATGCATTGTCCTTGTATAGAGAAAAACCACAAGTTGTAAAGTGACACAAGTTATGCAAAAAGAATTAAGTACAATAAAATAAGTTGTACGTCAATAAAATAAAAAACTACTAACTATGCACTACTATCCTCAAAAGTGATCATTCAGTATAAATAACTTGATACACAGGATCAACCAAATCATCCACAACCTCCTTAGATGCAAAACCTTCTAAGAATGGCTTAAGTCACTGCCCATTTACTTTAAAAGTTTGACCATTTTTAGAATTTTGAATTTCCATAGCCCCATTAAAATAGACAACACAAACTGTATAGGGGCTAGTCCATCGAGAACGTAACTTACCTAGAAAGATGTGATGACGAGAATTGTATAACAATACCTTTTGACCTGGCTCAAAGGTTTTTCTTACTATTGATTTATCATGAAAAATTTAAACCTTTTATTTGTAAATCCTTGTACTATTATATGCATCCCTACATATTTCCTCCAATTCATTCATTTGCAATTTCCTAAGCTCGCTGGCTGGACCCAAACTGTAATTCAATGACTTTATGGCCCAATATGGTTGATGTTCAATTTCTCCTGGAAAATGATAGGCCTTTCCATAGATTAGCCTATAGGGAGACATACCCAAGTGAGGTTTGTCTTCGGTATGGTAGGCCCATAAAACATTGGTTAATCAAATTGACTAATCCTTATAGTTAGGGTTCATCATTTTTTCCAATATATGCTTCATTTTCCTATTATCCAATTCAGCTTGACTGTTTGTTTGTGTCTCGAATAGTCTATTACAGAAATGTGAACCACCATCACTTATAATCACCTTAGACATACCAAACCTAGACAAAATATTTTTCTTAAGAAATTCGATAAAAAATTTATGGTTCTTTGTCCTAGTTGGTATTGCCTCCAACCATTTAGACACATAATCAACTGCCAGTAAGATATAAAGATTACCAAAAGATAACGAAAAAGATCCCATGAAATTGATACCCCAACAATCAAAGATCTCAATCACCAGAATGGGAGTAAGGGGCATCATATTCCTTCAAGTCACTCTACCCAAGCTTTGACATCTGTTAGAGCTCTTATAGAATTGAAAACAATCTTTGAACATGCAAGATCAATAGAAACTGCACTACAAGATCTTTGTAGTAGTCTTCTTTGAGGAAAGTGGCCTCCACATGCATCCAAATGGCAAAAAGATATGACGTCATGTTGCTCACCATCAGGTACGCATCTTCTCATAACTTGGTCAGCACAATACTTAAACAAATATTGGTTAGCACAATACTTAAACAAATATGGGTCATCAAAGAAACATTTCTTCACTTCTACAAATAATTTCTTTTTATCTTTTAAACTCCAATAAGATGGTATTTGTCCTATAACAAGAAAATTAACAATATTAGCATACCAAAAACAAGATGTAGTAACAAAAAATAAATACTCATCAAGAAAAGTATCATGAATGGGTAAATTTTCTTTTCTGTCTTGAAACACAATCCGAGATACATGGTCCACTATCACATTCTCAACTCCTTTCTTATCTTTACTGATTAGGTGAAATTTTTGTAGGAGGACGATCCACCTAATGAGTCTCCATTTTGCATCTTGCTTAACAACAAATACTTTAAAATAGAATGGTCAATATAGACAATAGTAGGTGAACCAATGATATAAGATCTAAATTTATCAAGTGCAAAAAATAACTCGCAATTCCTTTTCTATTGTAGTGTAGTTTATTTGTGCCTCATTTAGGGTTTTGCTAGCATAGTAAATAACATGCGATTTCTTGTTTTGCCTTTGGTCTAATACAACTCCCATTGCATAGTCACTTGCATCACACATAAGTTCAAGTGGGAGGTCTCAATTACGTGGTTGCATGATTGGAGGTGAAATTAACATATTTTTTTAATTTTTTCAAAGGTAGCCTCAAAATCAGTTGACCACACAAATTGAGCATCTTTTGCCAGAAGATTACATAAAGGGGAGATATGGCACTGAAACCCTTTATGAATCATATATAGAATCCTGCATGGCCAAGAAATGAATGCACATCATTTACCATTTTTAGGGTAGGTAGATTGGAAATTAACTCAACATTTGTCTTGTTGATCTCTATCCCCTTGTTCAGAAACAATATGATCTAAAACAATTTCTTTAGTTACCATAAAATGTTTTGCCCATTAAGTACCATACTCTTCAGTTCGCACCTCACTAATACCTTTTTTCCAAAAGTTTCAAACACTCTTCAAATGAATCTCCAAATACCAAAAAATCATCCATAAATACCTCCACAATATTCTCAACCATATCACTAAAACTTCTCATCATATACCTTTGGAATGTTCCTGGGGCATTGCACAACCCAAATGGCATACGTCTATAAGCAAATGTTCCAAAGGGACAGGTGAAATTGGCTTTCTCTTGATCTTCCAAAGCAATTTCAATTTGATTATAGCCTGAATATCTATCTAGGAAGAAATAAAAAAAGTGCCTTGCCACCCTTTCCAAAACTTGATCAATGAAGGGCAATGTGAAATAATCATTTCGGGTGTAGGAATTGAGCTTTCTATAATCAATGCACACTCTCCACCAAGTCACCACCTAAGTTGGAATTGGCTCCTTGTTCTCATTGATTATAACAATAAACCCCAACTTCTTAGGCACCACCTAATCGAACTCACCCACTTGTTGTCTACAATAGGGTAAATGAATCCCACATCAAGAAGCTTTAAAATCTTAGCCCGAACCACGTCCTTCATTATGGGATTCAATCTTCTCTATAATTGTTAGGACAGTTTAGCATCATCTTCCATATATATCTAATGTGTACAGATAAGGTGACTAATCCCCTATATGTTTGCTATCGTCAAACCAATTTCTCCTGTATGTGCTCGTAAGATATTGAACAACTTTTCTTCTTGATTTGGATTTAACACTGAATTGATTCCAAAAATGCATACTTCAAGGTATCTAGTAGTAGGTTTAACTCCAATGTTGGTGGCTGAATAATGGATACTCTTCTCAATTGCTAGCAATTCCTCAAACTTAAGCAACCACTTGCCTATTTCTTGAACAGTTTCACATTTCATCTTTTCCTGGAACTCTATATCCTCAAAATTCTCCTTTTCCACCCAATCAACTTGCTATTCTATGATTGTTTCAATCAAGTTTACTTCATGTAACTCTCCATCATCACCTAATTGCTTGATATGTTGAAAACATTTAGCTTTAATGTCATGATCCCAAATGCCAGTTTCTTCATACCATTCCTGCAATTGATAATAACATTAGAAGTTACAAGAAAAGGTCTACCCAAAATAACTAGAATTTAAGCAGAAGGGTTAGCAATAGCTTTTGTATCAAGAACAATGAAATCAACAAGAAAATAAAATTTATCCACTTGGACTAAAACATCCTCCACAACTCCTCTAGGTATTTTGACACTACGGTCCACCAATTGGAGAGCAATCACGGTTGGCTTCAACTCTCCCAAGCCCAGTTGTTGATATATCGAGAATGGTAGTAGATTAACACTTGCTTCTAAGTCCAATAATACAGACTCCACCCGGCGATCTCCAATGATGATAGAAATTATGGGCCATCCTGGATCCTTGAACTTTGGTGGAGTGTTAGTCCATAGGATTGAACTTACCTGCTCTATGAGGAAGGCCTTTTTCTATACATTCATCGTTCTCTTCATAGTACAAAAGTTCTTCCAAAATTTAGCAAAAGTAGTTACCTGTTTGATAGCATCAAGCAATGAAATATTGATCTTTACTTGCTTAAAAATATCAAGAATTTTAGAATTAAGAATCTTAGTAGGTGCTTTTAATCGGTGAGGATATGGTGCAGGAATAGGACACTTATTATCATCAAGATTGACAATCTCTAGACTATCATGGTTATCACTTTCCTTTGATTCTTCCTCAGTCGCTTTTTCTGTAGGTTTAGAAACTTTTGGTAGAATAGTTTTGTCAATTTCTTTTTCACTCTACAAAATGGTGATAGACTTGATTTCTTCCACATTTCCTTTGTTGGAACTAGATGTTTCAACACTATGTTGACCTTTAGGGTTTTCATGTGGCTGCGTTGGAAATTTTTCTTTTTCTTCTTTTAAAGCACCCAAAGAATTGGTCAACTTAGTAAGTTGAATTCTAATGTCACCAAAGGCTTGTGCATTTTGATTATTGATTGCCATTTGACTTTGTTTGAAATGATGCATTGTATTCTCAAAACTTCTTCTATGATGGGGTTAATATGTGGATACATGTTTTTTTGACCCAGAGGGCCAAAACCTTGTTGTGGTTTGAGAAAAATCTTATGGTATATTGTTGGGATAATAAGAACTTGTAGACGGACCTTGAACAATTTTTTTTGATTATGTTGGATGGGAGGGACACATGATGCAGATGCAGAATTGTTTTCATTTCTCCAACTAAAATGAAGATGACTATGCCATCCAGGATTATGTGTTCGAATGTAGAGAAGATGACTGCTTAGGTTGGTTAAATCCATTGACTTGTTCGTGCAACACTTATTTGGAAGTCGATATGGTAGGGAATTACTTAGTAGAATGCTCACTTGCATCTCAAAGAGTACAAGACTCATAAATCTTAGGTACATTATTTATCTTATTGACCCGTTTCACCTCTAGTTCTTCCAAATTCTGAGATAATTTAGCAATTTTAGCATGCATATCATCTTAGTCTCTTAATACATATTTGCCTCCCTTGGTCGATTCAGATGCATTGGATGGCTTTGATCTCTCAACAAGATTGAAATGTCCCAAGATTGGGTGTTTTCTACCAAAGTATCAAAGTAATCTAATGCCTTTTTTGGGTCCTTGTTCAAAAATTCAGCATTGCACATCATATCAATGAACTGGTGATGTGCAGAGGTAATTCCTTCATAAAATAAAATAATCAATTGCCAAGGCTCAAATCCATGATGTGGAACGGAGTTTAACAAATCTTTAAATCTTTTCCAGCATTCATAAAATTGTTCATGTTCTTTTTCTTAAATATTTTGAATCAATTTTCTCAAAGATGTAGTTCTACGTATTGGGAACAATTTCTTTAAAAACTATTTTCGCATATCCGACCATGACCCTATTGATCAGGGTTTTAAAGAATTAAGCCCAGTTTTTGCCTTATCTTTCAAAGAAAATGGAAATGGATTCATCCTAGTAACTTTCTCATGCACATTTTGATCAAGCAACATTCCAACCACTTCCTCAAATTCTTTAATGTGTAGATAAGGGTTTTTCCTATCTGCCCCATGGAACTGAGGTAATAGTTGGAGCATGCCAAATTTTACTATAAATGCATGGGCTTGAACATGTATTATGATGCATGATGGTGAAATGTATCTCGAGGGCTAAAGGTACTACATCATTTTCTTACAGGTTGAACCAATGGGAGAATATTTGCAAGATTTCTAAGGGTTTGCCCCTCTATTTGGTTTTCTCCCTTATTTAAATTTATATCATCCATATCTATATATGGTCTTGGATCTCATCTAACAAGTTTATCTATATTATAATGTGCCCACATATAACTACTTAAACAAAATACAAATCTACAACAAATAAAATAAATACAAACATATTCACAGTGCAGAATAGCACCTGAGCTTGTGATGACAATCACAAGACTTACCTGACATTTGTTCGAATCACCTTTTCAAATACACCGTCGTTCCCCGGCAATGGTTCCAACAATGCTTGTCGATTTATGTGTGAATCACTTCTTCTCAAGGTATAACAATGGTTTCCCAAGCGTAAGAAAAATATTGTAGTGTTGTAACTTGGATAAATCCAAGGCCATCTGCTTAGGGAACAAATGTGACTTGATTTGTGATGTGTGTGCACAAATGAGAGCACAAATCTTTTGGTTTGTGCAAACTTTGAGAAATAAAATTTTGATACCTAGAAATCAATAGAAAATAGTCGACCAATCCTCAATAATTATCTTGTCCTAATAAAGCTCATCATCTCCTATTTACAACTCATCCGAAATCATAATCAAATTCATTTGGATGGAAAATATTCAAAAAAATCCAATATAGAAGATGTATAAATTTGAATATGGGTATTATAATCTCTACGGATAAATACTTAGATGTCAATCTATACTCTAAGCATTAATCGCGCTAGAGGTCCTTCGACGATTAATCGAAATGCATAAATAAACACTAGTTTCTAAAAGTAATTTGTATCATCCAAAAAGCATACTACATGGTAAGAATATGCTAGAGGACTGAATCGCACAAAAACATGACATATACTATATGCTAATCAGCCCTTTTTACACTTGCTTTTGTCATGAAATTGGGAAGAAATGTGTTTAACCTCAGCTTTAATGGAGTTTTGTGTAAATTTAGGTGAAAAGGCATAAATGGTTGGAGTTATACCTCCAATGAAGTGTTAAAATCAATGAAGGTGAGGGGATGGCTTAAAGGAAGGCTCGGAGGGTGAAGAAACCATGAAAATTGCATTTTGGATGAAAACCTTCGGGAAGACTTGTGCTTGGTCTGCCTATTCACTGCTAGAATCCTTCTGGAAGGTTTTCCCTATTGGAATGAACCTTCTGGAAGGTTTGAATATACCTTATGGAAGGTTTTGCTTACTAGAATACTCATTTAACTGTTCCTGCACAAACCTTCTGGAAGGTTTGTGTCGACCTTCTAGAAGGTTTTGCCCAGATTGCCCAAACAGCCTGCAACTGAAGCTTTGTAATTTGGGGGTCCCACTTATACTTCTCCAATAGGTCTCATGACATCCCTTACACGTCTAAAACCCTCCTATCACCTCTAGTTGGACTTTGAAGGCCTTGGCATTAATGAGGAGGAGAGAGAAGATCAAGGCAAAGAGAGAGGAAGACTATGCTTGTCTTAGCCTGCAACATTCCATCCAATCAGCCCCCTCTTGATGGGAGGCCTGTCACACACCTAAGGAGCTCTCTATGGATGAAAATAGGAATTCATTATATATTATTCTGAACACATTGTAATATAGAGAGAGAAGCTCTAGGTAGAAGACATAGTTAGAGAGAGAAAGCTTGGGATTTTTGCATTTCCACTTGTAATCTCTTGTAAGGATCTTGTAAGCTTCCTTTATTGTCTTTAATGTTACTTATTACAAGCACATTTCAAGTTTAGTCTTTCATTTAAGATTTCACCATTAATGCATTCAAGTTCCTCATTTTCAAGCTTTAAGATGGGTATTAAATGCACTTTCTTATAGTTTATATTTTTTTGCATTAACTTAGCTCAAATCTTCATTCCTTTACAATGTCTTTCCATTACATTATTGTCTTTGCTTTTAGTATGAGTAGCTAAGTTCTTAAGTTGGCTAATCCAAGGCATGTCATTTCAACTCATTTTCATTCCTCCTCGTAGTGTACGTTGGTTTGGTTTGACCAGGTTGAGTGAGGATGTGGTTGTGAGTTCTTGATACACCATAGGCATTGTAATGGGGTATACTTGAATTCTCACCTCCATCTTAGTCTCGTGCTTCCTGCGAATCAATCGAACATCTAGGCACCATTGGAGAAAGGTCTCGAGTTGAGTTGGCATTCCTATGGGAATGACCCCTTCGGATTAGCCAACACTTATCCCATTTCAATTCCATCAAGATACAATCACAAACTAAACTCAAACAGCAAAAGATTTTTACACTTTACCCTTTTTACCAAAATCACCTTCAACACAATTCACCTTCTTCCCTAAGGAGACAACCTTGGAATACAATTTTCAAGTAAAACACGACACTCGAAAGTCTCTCTGCGCTTGGAGAGCACTTTTGTTCACACACACACACATTTCATTCCACCAATATTTCATTTTCTCATTTCTTGCATCGAACTCGAGTGAGAGTGACACTCACCCATTTACATAAGCCATATACACATCGAGGGTTCTTGTGTGGATAATTGGGAATGCAACGAAAATCAAGCAAGTGTTTTTGGTGCCATTGACAGGGAAGGCAAAGTGTTGAATTGAGAAGGTGATTTTCGGACAACTGAGGTGAGTCCCATGATTTTCATCATGGCCTGAGGTATGTTGATCCTTATATATACTTTTGTCGTTTATATTTTTATTTATAGATAGTTTGTTGCATGTGGGGATGAGACGAACAAAATCGATTGGTTAGACAACCTTTAGGCCCTAACATGAACATTGACCAAGACCCACCCGAGGATGAAGGTGATAATTTTGAGAATGTAGATGCCAATCCAAACATGCAAAGGGGTGGGGGAGTACAAGAACCTAGAATGCCCAATCCACGAATGCAATTCCCCCCTTCTGTGAATGAAGGAAACAACATCCAAATTGAGCCTCAGACGAGGTCAATGAGGGATTACCTTCAACCCACAAGAAGCACCACACCCTCATGCATCCTCTTATTGGTCCAAGCTCATATCTTCCTAGTTAAGCCAGAGATGTTGCAACTCTTTCCTGTGTTCCACGAAATTGAAAGGGAGAACCCTTATTTGCACATAAAGGAGTTTGAGGAAATAGTTGCAACCTTTGTCACTAATCATGGAATGGAAGACATAGCTAGGATGAAAATTGTTCCCATTCTCCCTGAAAGATAAGGCAAAAATGTGGCTTAATTCCTTGAAGCCTCGATCTATAACTTCTTGGTCTCAAATGCTCTCCGAGTTTTTAAATAAATTTTTCCCGGTGCCTAAAGCCACCGCTCTAAAAAAGCAAATTCAAAATTTTTTGAAGAAATCCAATGAACAATTCTACAAATGTTGGGATTGTTATAAGGAATTGCTACAATCCATTCCACACCATGACTTTGAACCATGGCAATTGGTGAGTTTCTTTTATGAAGGAATCACATCGGGCCATCGACAGTTCATGGATATGATATGTAATGGGGAGTTTTTGAACAAAGATCCCGATGAGGCCTTAGAATACTTTGATGCATTGGCACAAAATACACAATCATAGGACATTATGGATCTCATCGATGTATCAAGCTCTTCTCCTCAAGGTAGTAATCAAGCACATGGGGGAAGGATGTATGATTTGAGAGACCGGGAAGACTTGCTTTCCAAAATTGCTAAGTTTTCTAGGAAAGTTGAAAGTCTTGAGGTCAATAGGAGACACGAGGTGTCCAATGTTCCAAAGACCGAGGAGTCTTGCTCGATTTGTGGGAGTGTGAAACATTCCATATCAGAGTGCCCCAACATTTTGGCACTTAAGGAAGTGTACCACGAGCAAGTTAATGCCGTTAATCAATCGAGGTAATCATTCTCTCCAAATTCACACACTGACAATTCGGGTTGGAGCAATCATCCAAACTTTAGTTGGAGAAATGAGAATCCTATTCCTCATGGGTCTAACACTTATACACCTCCCTTGCCTCCTAAGCAAGGTTAATACCAAAGTCAATACCAAGGCCAAGGTCAAATGTCTAGCTCCCAATACCCTCGATCTAATACGCAATGGTATTCATCAAATCCACCCCAATAAAATTTCTCCCAAAGTCCACCTCCCCAAAGTTTTTCCTAGCAAGGACCACAAAATCCTCCCACCTACCAACCTCCTCACAAGAGGAACTTGGAGGATGTGTTTTACAACTTCATCCAAAGCCAAACTGCATTTAACAACAACATTTGGGCTCAACTCACAAAAATTACTAATCACATAGGGTTATCAAAACATGTGATTGAGTTATCTGAACCCACCAAAGAGAGTTATGAGCAACTCAAGGTGGTCATCACCCTTTGAAGTGGCAAAAAAATTGATAAGACCTTGTGCGAAAGGTCTCTTTCAAGGCCACATTGCCAAAAGAAAAAGAGACTAAGGGTGACACCGAGGAAGGGTGAGGTGAGTGATGAAGTGAGCGAGAAAGAGAAATTGGTTGATGATAGTGTGCTTGTTTCCCCTATCCCTGCTCCTTTTCCTAATTGTTTGAAGCCAGGTGGCTAATTATTTTGATATCATTGAAATGTTCAAGCAAGTTAAAATTAACATTCCATTCCTTGACGCGATAAATAAAATTCCATCTTGTGCAAAGATCTTGAAAGACTTATGCACGGTGAAGAGAAAAATCAATGTCCACAAGAAGGCATTCCTCACCGAGTAAGTGAGCTCAATTTTGAGGACAAACACCCTTCCAAAGTTTAAAGACCCCAGTTTCCCTACCATTGCCATAACAAATGAAAATTGCCAGGTGGAGCAAGCACTCCTTGATTTGGGAGCTAGTGTGAACCTCTTACTCTACTCGGTGTACAAGCAACTCCAACTTGAAGAGTTGAAGCCAACTTCAATCACTCTTCAATTGGCATATCGGAGTAGTTGAACACTGAAGGGAGTGGTTGAGGATGTTTTGGTTCAAGTGGATAACTTTTATTTTCCTATTGATTTCATTGTGCTTGAGACTCACCCTGTTGTTAACCCTTGCTCCCAAATCCCTATTTTATTAGGAAGACCATTCCTTGCTACCTCTAATGCTGTTATTAATTACAGGAATGGTATCATGAAGCTTACTTTTGAGAGCATGACTATGGACTTCAATGTGTTCAATTTGAACAAACAACCGGGGGATGATAAGGAGGTGCAAGAAGTCAACAGGATTGACACCTTAATAGAGGAGTGCTTGGAACTAATGAGTACCTTTAGGTTGAATGAGGAGAATATTTTTAATTTGGAAGAGTTTGAAGGGCAAAAGGAATTGGAGATTTTGAAAGGGGTAGAAAAGTGGACCGCTACATTTGAGAAGCTCCCACTCCAAGAGAAGAATATTTTTCCATCAAGTGAGCAAAAGCCCAATTTGGAATTGAAACCACTACCATCCTATCTGAAGTATGCATATCTTGGGGAGGAAAAGACTTTTTCGGTGGTGATTAGCTCAATCCTTGGAGGCAAAACAAGAAGAAGATCTCTTGGAAGTGTTGAGAAGGCATAAGGGAGCAATTGGTTGGACAATTGCTGACATCAAGGGGATAAGCCCCCTCATTTGTACACACCGCATTTACCTAGAGGATGATTCCAAGCCATCTCAACAACCATAAAGAAGTTTGAATCCAATTATGAAGGATGTGGTGAGAGACGAGGTGCTAAAACTACTTGACGTGGGCATCAATTTTTTGATTGCTAATAGTAAGTAGGGTAACCCCACGCAAGTAGTATCCAAGAAGTTAGGAGTCACCGTGGTGGCAAATAAGGATAATGAGCTTATTCCAACAAGTGTGATCACTGGATGGAGAGTGTGCATTGATTACCACAAGCTCAACTTATGCACAAGGAAAGACCACTTCCCATTGTCATTCCTCAACCAAGTGTTGGAATGAGTAGTGGGGCATCTATTCTATTAATTTTTAGATGGATACTCTGGCTACAATCAAATTGAGATTACATTGGAAGATCAAGAGAAGACCACCTTCACTTGTCCCTACGGTACTTTTGCCTATCATCGCATACCTTTTGGGCTATGTAATGCCTCTGGAACCTTTCAACGTTGCATGATGGGAATCTTTAGTGACACAGTGGAGAAGATTGTAGAGCTGTTCATGGATGACTTCTCGGCCTTTGGGTATTCTTTTAGTGGATGCTTAGAAAATTTGGAGAGAGTTCTCAAGAGATGCGAGGAGAAGAGCTTTGTCTTGAATTGGGAGAATTGTCACTTCATGATGACACAAGGAATTGTGCTTGGGCGTATCGTCTCGACAATGGGGATCGAAGTGGACAAATCAAAGGTTGAAGCCATTTTCAACCTCCCTACACTGAAGGTCATAAAAGATATTAGGTCATTTCTGGGCCATGTTAGCTTTTATCATCATTTTATTAAAGATTTTAGGGAATTGGCCCGACCTTTGACCTATTTATTATCCAAGGATGTCCTATTCAAGTGGTCAGATAATTGTGAGGCATCTTTTTCAAAACTCAAAAGCATGATTACTACACCTCCAATTATGTGACCACCCAAGTGGGATTTACCTTTTGAGCTGATGTGCAATGCGAGTGATTACACAGTCGGAGCAGTGTTCGGTCAAAGGGAGGATAAGAAACCATATGTAATATACTATGCTAGCAAAACCCTTAACGAGGCACAAATAATTATTCCACCATTGAAAAGGAATTGTTAACAGTAGTATTTGCATTAAATAAATGCTGTTCTTACATCATTGGTTCGCCGATAGTAGTCTATACCGATCACTCTACTTTGAAGTATTTGTTGTCTAAGCAGGATGCAAAACCGAGACTCATCAGGTGGATCCTCCTACTCCAAGAGTTCAATCTGACAATCAAAGATAAGAAAGGAGTGGAGAATGTGGTGGCAAATCATTTATCCTGACTGGTGGTGCAAGATGCCGATGAGCACATTCTCATCCCTGATTCCTTCCCAGATGAACTTTTGCTTTCAATTCATTTTGTGTGTCCGTGGTATGCTGACATATGTAATTATCTTGTAACAAGACAAATACCACTGCATTGGAGCTAGGAGAATCGAAGAAGATTTATGGTAGATGTGAAGTACTTCTACTTCAACAACTTGTACTTGTTCAAGTACTACCCTGACCAAGTCATGCGGAGTACGTACCAGAAAATGAAAAGCGGGAAGTCCTTGCATTCTTCCATTCAGAGGCATGCGGTGGCCATTTCTCTGTGAAGAAGACTTCAACAAAAATTCTACAATCAAGTTTATATTGGCCCTCTCTGATAAAGGATTGTATTTCATTTTGTAAAGAATGTGATAGATGCCACGTCTGGGTAGTGTGACTCGAAGGAACACGATGCCCATCTCCCCTGTACTTGTTATAGAAATATTTGATTGTTGGGGGTTCATGGGTCCCTTCCCTATGTCGTTTGGCTATCTATACATTCTACTAGCAGTGAACTACGTGTCCAAATGGGTGGAGGCTATCCTAACCAAGACCAATGACCGCCGGGTCGTGGTTAAATTCTTGAAAGAGAACATCTTTCCAAGGTTTGGGATGCATCGTGCAATGATAAGAGATGGTGGATCACATTTTTGCAATAGACCATTTGTGTCTTTAATGCATAAATATGGCATCACACATAAGGTATCCACCACGTACCACCCACAGACCAATGGCCAAGACGAGTTGGCCAATAGGGAGACTAAGAATATCTTAGAGAAAACGGTGAACCCAAATAGGAAAAATTAGTTATGTAGACTAATTAATGTCCTATGGGCTTACCGCATTGCCTACAAGAATGTCTTAGGCATGTCTCCTTATCGGCTCATCTATGGAAAGGCTTGCCATTTTCCAATTGAGATGGAACACAAGGCCTATTGGGCCATAAAGACTTTGAACTACAACTTGAGAATGGTCGGAGAGTATAGGAAGCTAAAATTGAATAAATTGGAAGAGATCCGAAGAGATGCGTATGAAAGCTCAAAACTTTCAAAAGAGCGGGCTAAGATTTTTCATGACAAATCCTTTGTATGAAAGTCATTTGAGCCCAGCCAAAAAGTGCTTTTATACAATTCTCATCTCTCGATCTTTCAAGGGAAACTCTGTGACGCCCCTAAATTCGGGGGTCCCGTTGACCACCGTCAACCTGTGGAAATATCTGTGAGTGCTGCATAATCCGACATCAGGTAATAGTATCCATTTACTAGGGATTTTAACTCACACGTATAACCCGTGTTCTTTCAATTATTTAATCCAACCAAGGTTCAATATACCCCAATACATCTCATTTAATGTCCATTTGTATCTTTGGAACCAAGGAACCAAAGTCTAAGGGCATAGCACTTTAGTTTTAAAATTTATAAAATTTGGAAAAGCGTACCGGTAATGCGTACCAGTACAGTTTGCCCTCTGGACAGACAGTACCGGTACGCTCTGTCTCTTGGACCATAGGGTACCGGTACACTCTATCCAATTTTGTCCATTTCACCTGTTTTTCATGCCCAATCCATTCCAAACCACCCCAACATTATTTCAAACATATATAATGATGTTTATCGCATAAAACTTGATATCTACAAATTCTATTACAAGTCATTTACACAATTACATGTCAAAATGGAAATTTAAACCTAAGTTTTACAAAAACTTGTCTCTAAAAGCCACAAACTGGCTTTTCTTCACCCTCAAGGCCCAAAGTTCGAGTCCTCTGCCGGTGTTAACCCCACACCTGAAATGTTTCCCGTATAGGGTGAGCCAATGCCCATTCACAAGCATATAATCATTCCAAGAAGTCCTCAATGAACCTTCTATAGTACCCCGCCAATCCTAATAAACTACGTATATAGAATATTGACTTCGGCCTCTCCCAATTCATTATTACTTCAACCTTCTCTAGGTCCACGGATACACCCGAAGCTGACACTACGTGTCCTAAAAACTTCACCTCAGTAAGCCCAAATTCAAACTTACTGAACTTGGCATACAATTGATGATCTCTCAACATCTGGAGAACAATCCTTAAGTGAACCTTGTGCTCCTCCTCAGCCTTGGAGTAGATCTAAATGTCATTAACAAAGACTACAACAAACTGATCTAGGTAGGGTTGAAACATCCTATGCATGAGATCCATGAATGCCGCTAGAGCATTCGTCAATCTGAAAGGCATGACTGTAAACTCAAAATGCCCATACTACGTTCGAAATGCCATCTTAGGGATATCAGCCTCTCTAACCCTCAACTGATGGTAACCGGTACAGAGATCTATCTTGGAGTAGACTCTCGCGCTCCCCTCAACTGATCAAACAAGTCATCAATCCTCGGTAAAGGGTATCTATTCTTGATAGTAACCCAGTTCAACTATCGATAATCGATACACAACCGAAGAGTCTTATCTTTCTTCTTGGCAAATAGCACCGGAGTGCCCTAAGGTGAAGTGCTTGGTCTAATGAAGCCTTTGTCCAATAATTCTTGTAACTGGACCTTGAGTTCCTGCAACTCGGCTGGTGCCATCCTATGTGGAGTCATAGAAATAGGCGACGTACTGGGATGAAACTTATTGTTGAAGTCTACATCCCTATGTGGAGGTAATCCCGATAATTCATCCAAAAAAACATCCTCATACTCACATACAACCCAAGGTAGACCCAACTCTTGTCTCGCCTTGTCCTCCAGGGTAAGGCTTGCAAGCCAACCCATCAACTGTCCATACCATCTAGTGTCATACATGGCTTGAGGTAAAACATCATGTTTTTTCCCCTGAAACTTAAAACATACACCATCAGGTGTGTAAACAGTGACCCTCTTCCTATCACAATCAATGACGACCCGATGTGCCATCAACCAATCCATCCTGAGGATCACATTCAACTCCAACATGTCCATAACCCTAAGGTCCACAGTGAGTAGAATTCTTGAGATCTCTAACTCACAGTCCCGACATATCTGATCAACTCTCACCCTAGCTCCAAGGGGAGAACTCACATGCAACGGCTCTTCTAAGGTCTCAACCTCTAAGCCCAAGTCTTTCACACATGATGCAGCAATAAATGAATGTGATGCACCAGAATCAAATAACACTTTAACCCATAAGCGAGAGAGTAGGAATGTACCCTGTATCACTGACGGATCTGCTGGCTCAGTTTGTGGCACTATGGCGTCGACACGCCCCTGAGTCCTTGAAGTCCTGGCCTCGACCTCGACCCATGCCTTAGCCTATCTGGCCTACTTGCGGAGTCCCTGCACGTGAAGTAGTAGGGCCCTGAGTGGCACCCTTGAACTGATACTAGTTTCCCTGGCCCATGGTGGGTAGGGAGGAATGTATTATGTCTGTGGTTGCCCCACCGAAGTCTAGGACTGAGATGAGCCATAGCCTTGGGATCCTTGCCTTTGGGGGCAATCCCGTTTCATGTGACCTGGTTGATGGCATTGAAAACATGCCCCGTGAGCCTGCTTGGCTNTTGGGGGCAATCCCGTTTCATGTGACCTGGTTGATGGCATTGAAAACATGCCCCGTGAGCCTGCCTGGTTNTGGGATCCTTGCCTTTGGGGGCAATCCCGTTTCATGTGACCTGGTTGATGGCATTGAAAACATGCCCCGTGAGCCTGCTTGGCTGGAAGCCCTGAAGTGTCTCTCGCCTTGGGAGGATTGACCCTGACCTTGGCCATGATGACCGCGGCCCTATCCTTGGAAGCCTTGAGGAATAGAAATCCTCTGCTTCTTCCCCGAGCTAGAAGAAGATGATTGGCCCTCCTTCTTCTTGTCTTTAACACCTGCTTCCTGGATGTTTCGTGCATCTTCTACCTCTCTCTCAATGGCCATAGCTGTCATGAGCATCGAGTCCAAGTCTTGTAGAAGAAGACCCACAATTTTACCTCGGATGGACAACTTTAAACCATCCTTGAACTTTCTCACCTTAGCCATGTCAGTGGCTACATAGTCATTGGCGAAACGTGCTAACTCTGTGAACTTAGCCACGTATTCTATCACCATCATTGTCCTTTGTCGCAAGTCTAAGAACTCCCGGGCCTTTGCATGTCTCGCGGCCACCAGGAAATACTTGCCCACGAAGAGCTCCTTAAACTCTATCCAAGTCATAGCCTCCAAGTTCTTGGAGTCTTTCACCCAATCCCACCACAATTGGGATTCCCCCTCTAGCTGAAACATAGCTAGGGTTATCTTGGTGGCGTCAAAGGTGATCTCCATAGCCCTCAATACCTTATCGACTTGCCAGAACCAATGGTCAGCCACCATAAGATCCACCCCTCCCATGAAGACTGGAGGTTGGTGTGTCTTGAACTTCTGGAGGCTACTTGAGCCTCCTTGTCCCCCACTTGCACCAGTCTGTGCAATAGTGGCTACCGTAGCACTAGCTTGTGATATGGTAGTAGTCGTCGTACTAATAGCCTCCACTAAGGCTTATTGGACAAAAGCTAGTGGTGGTTGATTATTGTTCCGTCCACCCCGATGTCCCCTCCCTCTAGTTGCCATCTACACACAGGGCTGTTAATCAAACTGAGCTACTCGAGTTCGGCTTGAGTTCGGCTCGGGTTCGGCTTGTTTCAGGCCCATTTAAAAAATAAGCCCTACAAGTTCAGCTCAAACTCGACAAGCTTGGATCGTTTTTGTGTAAATACTCGGACTCGACTCGGGTTTGGCTCATTCAGGCTCGGCTCGTTTCCTAAATGAGTAAAACTTGAACAATGTTTAAAGCTCGATTAAAAAATAAGCTTTTCAAGCTCGGCTCGAACTCGACTCAAATTCGTTCGACTAACAACCCTATCTACACACATGCTAGATAGCAATAGAGCATTTATTTAGTATCCCATGATAGGGACCCAACTTGAAACATTGAGATTTTTCTCCTTGTTTCTCTAGTAGAGTCTATACCACCCATTAGTAAACATTTATACATTGAACTATCCCGTTCATTTCTTTTTCGACCCCCAAGGTTATGTTTTCTAACCCTAGTGTCACTTTTTCATATACATTTTACCATGTATATCATTCACATAATCACATAGCATGTAATCATATAACACAATGTAAGCACATAAGATGAAATGTACAATGCATGCAATGGACTAAATGCAATGCCCATCAAGCCCTAGGTATTTTCGTATACCTATGCTCTGATACCAAGCTGTGACGTTCCCAAATTCGGGGGTCCCATTGACCACCGTCAACTTGCACAAACATCCATGAGTGCCGCATAATCCGACATCACGTAATAGTATCCCTTTACCTGAGATTTTAACTCACATGTGTAACCCATGTTCTTTCAATTATTTAATCCAACCAAGGTTCAATATACCCCAATACATCTCATTTAATGTCCATTTGTATCTTTGGAACCAAGGAACCAAAGTCCAAGGGCATAGCACTTTAGTTTTAAAATTTGGAAAAGCGTACCAGTACTGTGTATCGGTACCGTTTGCACTCTGGACAGATAGTACCGGTACACCGTGCCGGTACACTCTGTCTTCTAGACCATAAGGTACCGGTACACTCTTTCCAATTTTGTCCATTTCACCTGTTTTTCATGTCCAATTCATTCCAAATCACCCTAACATCATTTCAAACATATATAATGATGTTTATCACATAAAACTTGATATCTACAAGTTCTATTACAAGCCATTTACATGATTACATGTCAAAATGGAAATTTAAACCTAAGTTTTATGAAAACTTGTCTCCAAAAGCCAGAAACTGGCTTTTCTTCACCCTCGAGGCTCCAAGTGCGAGTCCTCCGCCAGTGTTAACCCCACACCTAAAATGTTTCCCGTAGAGGGTGAGCCAACACCAAGTAGAATATTTCCTACATAGGCTACTCCCCACCTAAATGCATATGCAATGTTCATATACAACATTCACAAGCACATAATCATTCCAATCAAGAATATATATGTTCATGTTAGAATTTACTATGCCATGTCATGAATGAAATGAGATTCATTCATGCACTTATCCCAAGCCTTCACCAGCTCCCACCACACTATGCAATGCAAGTGTAAAGCATTTATCCTTGATGAGTACATCCAAAGATCATTTTGAAACAACTCATGTGTTTATAAAAACTAATTTATTTCTGGATGTTTTCCATCAAATGAATCATTTATATAACCAAAATCATGTGTCTTTATTTGGGTAGTGGACTTTTGGTGGTGACTTTTGGTGTTGCACCACTGGCTCCACACACCGATACACTTTTTGGACTTACACCGTCGGAAGTGTATAAAACAATAGCCGGGCCTTGCACCTGAGGGGGAATCTATCCCTTCTTGCTATACCCGACACAAGTTTTTCCATGTATGCAACCATGCGACTCAGTAGGATATTCAACGCCATTTTGCCGAGCCCACCCATCAAAACACCAAGTATGGTGATTGATCCAACATGAATAACATACACCCATACTCATGCCTAAGCCCTTGAATGTGATGTTTTCATACACATGCAATGTAATGAACCATTACAGTACCAATGTCATGCTCAATGTAATGAATGTCAATGAGCTGAATTTTACCACACATTTCAACATGTGTCATGGCAATTTATATCACATGCATATAATCACCAATATCAACAATTTACAAGCTTGTTACACATAATCCATGCTATAACAACTTAAGTTTCACTTAGGCATTTTATACAAAATACCATCAAGTCACAACATTTCCCGCATCATTCACAAGGCATAACATTTAAACATAAAGCATGCCCACAAAATCACTTTTCCATGGAATTACCAATCAAGTAATTACCACTCTCAACCTCAAGTTAGGAAAGTCTATTCTAACCCATTTCGATACTCTCTTTTTCATACCCATTTCATCTATTTCATATACACAGGTAAGTGACCTACATATATTCCCATAACCTACACATTGCATATAACATTCTAGATAGGAAATAAACCAAAGTAGGAGAACCCCAACCTCTTGGTGCGTAAAGTGAAAGGAGAAACCTCAAGAATGACTCCCAAGCCTCAAACCCTTTGATCTCCCAAATCTTCCCTTTTGGATCTTCAGTGAAATCCCTTGTTGTTGGTATGTACGCGTAGCCCTCGCCGTGTAGACTAACTTTAATTCTTGGTTGAAGTAATTCTGACCAACGGAGCTTCTTGGATTGAAGGAGAAAGCTTGAAATTTCTATTTTCTCTCTTCTCTCTCTTCTCCAACGTGTGGTGTGCTGAACAAGGGTGAGAATATCTGATTTTTCAGATATTTAGACCTATTTATACTTTTTATTGCGCAGTCCATATTGTCCCGCTCGTTTATCACTTCCGGGTCCGGTTTTAACTTGAAACGACTTAATTAAATTTCAATTTCAGTTTAAATAAATTTTATTTGAACTTGCATTCAATTATAAGGAAATTTTATAATTTCCTTTTTTGGGGACATTTAAAAGTCCATTCATCACCCAATTATCTCAAAAAATGTGTAAAATCCGACCATCTCAGAATTCGACGAAATTTGACGTGGTAACTCAATTTTGCGATATGAATCTAACGGTGAAGTCCGTTACTTAATTTGAGCTCTATACAAATATGCATTTAATCCCACATAATAGTGATAAATTATTATTTTACCCTTTATCGAAAAAAGTTTAAATTTTCCTAGGTTTCACAAACTCCGATCCCGTTGGGATGACCCCTTATCTTGTCAAGGTGGTCTACCCCAATGGAGCTATGGATGTCACAAACCTTGAGGATGGCAAGACATTCAAGGTCAATGGCCAAAGACTCAAGCTATTTTTTGAGGGTTTTGACGGACAAGTGGAGGAGGATTTGACGGATTTGGTATATCCGAAATTGGTGGAGGAATAAATGTTCTTAGGATTCTTAGTGTACAATCCTTTTCATTTACTTTAACTGTTTATGTACTTACTTTATCTTTTCATATAGTGTTATTTTTCTTAGTTTCAGATGTTGGTGTTTTTCTCAAAAGCTCAAGTGCAAGGTGTTCTCTAACCCTACTCATCTTTTTATAGTCTTTCATTGCATATCATATCTTTTTTGTTGCATTGAGGACAATGAATGAAACAAGTTGGGGGGGGGTGAAGTGCACCATTTGTATGATACACCAATGTTTCCAATTTTTTTTGTTTATAATGTCAATTTTTGCGATGAAAATTCACCTTTCACATCCATACAGATTTTTTGTTCACAATAGTGCAAATTATGTGAAAATTTTGAAAATTTTTTGTGAAAATATTTAAATGTTGATTTGCATTCCCTTATTAAGAGTGTTATGTGATCTTTGTTTTGAATCTGGTATACATGAGCACATTGGGGGGTGTGATTAGCACAAAAATATGACATATATTGTATGCTAATCAGTCCTATTTACACTTGCTTTTGTCATGAAATTGGGAAGAAATGTGTTTAATCTCAACTTTAATGGAGTTTTGTGTTAATGTAGGTGAAAAGGTGTAAATGGTTGGAGTTATACCCCCAATGAAGTGTTGAAATCAATGAAGATGAGGGGATGACTTAAAGGACGGCTTAGAGGGTGAAGAAACCAAGAAAATTGCATTTTGGATGAAAACCTTCTAGAAGGTTTAGTTAGAAACCTTCCGGAAGGTTTGTACTTGGTCTGCCTATTCACTACCAGAAACCTTCTGGAAGGTTTTGCGTATTGGAATGAACCTTTTGAAAGGTTTGCATATACCTTCTAGAAGGTTTTGCTTACTGGAATACTCATTTAACTATGCCAGCACAAACCTTCTGCAAGGTTTGTGTCGACCTTCTAGAAGGTTTTGCCCAAACTACCCAGACAGCCTGCAAGTAAAGCTCTGTAATTTGGGGGTCCCACTTACACTTCTCCAATAGGTCCCCTGACATCCCTTACACGTCTAAAAGCCTCCCATCACCTCTAGTTTGACTTTGAAGGCCTTGACATTAATGAGGTGGAGAGAGAAGAGCAAGGCAAAGAGAGAGGAAGGCTATGCTTGTCCTAGCTATAAACATTCCATCCAATCAGCCCCCTCTTGATGGGAGGCTTGTCACACACCTAAGGAGCTCTCTATGGATGAAAATAGGGATTCATTATGTATTATTTTAAACACATTGTAATATAGAGAGGAAAGCTCTAGGTAGAAGACATAGTTAGAGAGAGAAAGCTTGGGATTTTTACATTTCCACTTGTAATCTCTTGTAAGGATCTTGTAAGCTTCTTTTATTTCCTTTAATGTTATTTATTACAAGCTCATTTCAATTTTAGTCTTTCATTTTAGATTTCACCATTAATGCATTCAAGTTCCTCATTTTCAAGCTTTAAGATGGGTAATAAGTACACTTTCCTATAGTTTATGTTTTCTTGCATTAACTTAGCTCAAATCTTCATTCCTTTACAATGTATTTCTATTACATTATTATCTTTACTTTAAGTATGAGTATCTAAGTTCTTAAGTTGTCT
This sequence comes from Ilex paraguariensis, assembly GCA_963454935.2. Lineage (NCBI taxonomy): Eukaryota > Viridiplantae > Streptophyta > Magnoliopsida > Aquifoliales > Aquifoliaceae > Ilex > Ilex paraguariensis. The sequence continues at coordinate 739,846 of CAUOFW020009501.1, forward strand.
AATCAAAGGGAGACCTCCTATTGGGTATGTCATTTTAACTCATTTTCTTTCCTCCTCGTAGTGTGCATTTGTTTGGTTTGACTAGGTTGAGTGAGGACGTGGTTGTGAGTTCTTGATACACCATAGTCATTGTTGTGGGGTATGCTTGAATCCTGACCTCCATCCTAGTCCCGCGCTTCCTACGAATCAATCAAACATTTAGGCACCATTGGAGGAAGGTCTCGAGTTGAGTTGGCATTCCCATGGGAATGACCCCTTCAGATTAGCCAACAATTGTCCCATTTCAATTCCATCAAGATACAATCACAAACTAAACTCAAACGACTAAAGATTTTTACACTTGACCCTTTTTACCAAAATCACCTTCAACACGATTTACCTCTTTCCTTAAGGAGACGAACTTGGAATATAATTTCCAAGTAAAACATAACACTCGAAAGTCTCTCTGCGCATGGGGAGCACTTTTGTTCACACACACACACACATTTCATTCCACCAATATTTTGTTTCTCCATTTCAATTCCATCTATGACTCCACATAGGATGAAACCAGCCGAGCTGCAGGAACTCAAGGTCCAATTGTAAGAATTATTAGACAAGGGTTTCATTAGACCGAGCACTTCACCTTGGGCCGCTCCGGTGTTATTTGCCAAGAAGAAGGATAAGACCCTTCGGTTGTGTATAGATTATTGGCAATTGAACTGGGTCACCATTAAGAATAGGTACCCTTTGCCGAGAATTGACGATCTGTTTGATCAGTTGAGGGTTAGGGAGGCTGATATCCCTAAGACGGCGTTTCAAATGCGGTATGGGCATTTTGAGTTTACAGTCATGCCTTTCGGATTGACGAATGCTCCAGTGGCATTCATGGATCTCATGCATAGGGTGTTTCAACCCTATCTTGATCAGTTCGTAGTGATCTTTGTTGACAACATCTTGTTCTACTTTAAGTCTAAGGAGGAGCATGAGGGTCACTTGAGGGTTGTTCTCCAGACGTTGAGAGATCATCAGTTGTACGCCATGTTTAGCAAATATGAATTTTGGCTTATTGAGGTGAAAGTTTTTAGACATGTAATGTCGGCTTTGGGTGTATCCGTGGACCCAAAAAAGGAGGAGGCAGTTATGAATTGGGGAAGACCGAAGTTAGTCTTCGAGATACGTAGTTTCTTGGGATTGGTGGGGTACTATAGGAGGTTCATTAAGGACTTCTCCCGATTTGCTACTCCTATGACCAAGTTGACCCAGAAGGAGGTCAAGTTTGAGTGGAATGAGGCTTGTGAGAAGGCATTCCAGGAGTTGAAGAGGAGGCTTACATCAGCTTTTATTCTGATAGTTCTGGAAAGGGGATGGAGGTACATAGTGTATTGTGATGCCTCAAAGGACGGACTCGATTGCGTATTGATGCAATCTGGGAGGGTGGTGGCTTATGGTTCTTAACAGTTAAAGAATCACAAGAAGAATTACCCCATGCACGACATGGAGTTGGCGGTCATTATCTTTGCCTTGAAGGCTTGGCGCCACTATCTATATTGTGAACAATTTAAGGTATTTTCAGACCACAAAAGTCTGAAGTGCATCTTCACACAACGGGACCTCAACATGAGGCAGCGCAGGTGGATGGAGTTCCTAAAGGACTATGACTTCACTTTGCATTATCATCCTGGTAAAGTAAATGTGGTGGCTGATGTACTCAACAGAAAGTCATAGGGAGTCTTGGATAATGTGGCTTCTAGGGAGTGACAAATGCTCGAGACTGTGGGACAGTTCGGGCTACAATACATGGGTCAGGCTCAGGGTGTTTTGGGGAGCTTGGTGGCTACACCTTCCCTAATGAGCAGAGTGATAGAGTCCCAAGGGATGGATGCAGAGTTATTATTCATCAAGGATCGAGTACAGACGGGTTTCGGTGATGAGGGCTGGACCATTCACTCGGATGGTGGTTTTTAGGGGGACGATTGTCTTTCCCCAGTCGATGGAGCTTAGAGAAGAGATTCTTAGGGAGTTCCATTGTTCTCTATTTGCTGTACATCCAGGTGGCATGAAGATGTACCATGATCTTCGTCACTAGTATTATTGGAGCGTGATGAAGAAAAGTTGTTGAGAATTTTGTCAGCCGATGTCTCACGTGTCAGCAGGTTAAGGCTGAGCACTAGAGACCAGCGGGATTACTCCAACCTTTGGAGGTAGCTGAGTGGAAGTGGGAGCATGTCACGATAGATTTTGTGACTCACTTGTCACTGACATCGCGGGGACATAACGTGTTGTGGGTGATAGTGGACCGACTTACCAAGTCGACATATTTTCTAACTGTGCGGATGACCTTCACACTAGAGGAATTCTGTAAGTTGTACATACAGGAGATTGTTCGATTGCATGGGGTGCCCGTGTCCATAGTATCAGATCGGGATCCCAGGTTCTCAGCTCAATTTTGGGAGAGTTTTCAGCAAGCCATAGGGACACAGTTGATGATGAGCACTGCATTTCATCCCCAGACGGACGGTCAGTCAGAGAGGACCATCCAGACGTTAGGGGACATGTTACGGGCATGCATCTTAGACCTCAAGGGTAGCTGGGAAGATCACTTACCCTTGGTAGAGTTCGCCTACAACAACGGTTACTAGGCGAGTATACAGATAACACCTTGTGAGGCACTTTATGGGAGGCCTTGCTGTTCTCCAGTCTGTTGGATGGAGGTGGGAGAGAGACCCTCTACAGGTCCCGATTTGATTAGAGACACCTCAGAGAAGGTGAATTTGATACGAAAGCATCTTCTTACGGCTTAGAGCCAGCCGAAGAGCTATGCCGACAGACGACGACAACCTCTAGAGTTTGAGGTGGGAGATCATGTCTTCTTGAAGGTAATGCCTAAAAAAGGAGTGGTCAGGTTTGGTAAGCGGGAAAAGCTGTCGCCGAGGTATATCGGGTCCTTTGAGGTATTTGAGAGGGTTGATACAGTTGCTTACTAGTTGGCGTTACCGTCAAATCTATCAGGTGTTCATGCGGTGTTCCATGTCTCTATGCTCCAGAAGTATACTCCAGATCCGACACATGTAATGGATTGGGGTGAGATGATTGTTGATGCAGATAAGACCTTCGAGGAGGGACCGGTGCGTATCATGGATAGCTGGGAGTAGGTTTTGTGAGGCAAGACCGTGAGGCTAGTGATGGTGCTGTAGCAGCACCAAGGCATGGAGGAGGCGACATGGAAGTGTGAGGATACTATACGTACCAACTATCCATTCCTGTTCAAGGATGGAGGTACAAGTTTTATGATTTTATGTATAAAGTCATTGTGCCATATGTATGTAGTTAAGTGTATATGTGTGTGTGTGAATTTCGGGGACGAAATTCTTTTAAGGGGGGAAGAATGTAAAACCCGATAAATTTAAACTTTTGTAAATAAGGGCAAAATAGTAATTTTGTCGCTACAGTACGGGTTAAAAACTTAAATTTTTCTAGATCTTGGATGACAAAACGGACCTCACCGTTGGATTTGTCTCGTGAAATCTAGTTACCACGTCAAATTTCATCAAATTCTGAGATAGTCAAATTTTTTGCATTTTGCGAGGCGGTCAAGTCTCGGGTGACTCAAAAACGGAATTTTCAATAAAATTTTGGAATTTGGGAAATAATTAAAGGCAAATTAAAATAAAATTAATTTGAACTTGAATCGGGATGATATTTAATCGTTTCGGGATGAAAACGGACCCGAAAACAAAAGGGCCGTGTGGCGCGTTGTGGGCCAAGTATTCTAAGAGTATAAATAGGGGGAAAAATTAGATTTTTCCCCCATTTCTTCAGCCGGCTATTAACGTTGAGAGAAAGAGAGGGAAGGTGAGGAGAAACTCTACTTTCTCTCTACGATCTACGACTCTACGGGCTTCGGATTCACTCGGGCCAAGAGAAAAAGTTGCTCTCCTTGCCAAGGGCTATGCGACCACACCAAAAATGATGGGTTTCACCGAAGGTTGAAAAATGAGTTTTTGGGGAAGTGAGGATTCAAGATTATTTTGGGTTCTTGGAGCTTCCCAACGTCATTTTACACTTCAAGAGGTAGGGGTTCTCCTACTTTGGTTCATTTTCCACTTATAGTGTTATATAAAATGTGTGGGTTAAAGGGAATATGTATTTCAGTCATTTATGCATATGACATGGGTGAAATGGGTATGAAAAAGGAGTATGTAAATGGGTTGTAATAGATTTTTCTAGCTTGAAATTGTGATGTGGAAATTACTTGGTTGGTAATTCCATGGGAAAGGGGATTATATGAGCATGCTATATGTGTTGTATAATACTTTGTGAATGAGGTGAAAATCCTTGTGTGATAACATAAATTGTTGCTTGGAAGGTGTTTGCCAACATACCTATGTGTGTATTAAGTTGTTATGACATGATGACATATAACATGCTTAGTAAATGTGTTGGAAAGAAATGTTAATATGTGCTCATTGATATATTGACATTGTAATGATTCATGAGATTTATATGCTTATGATATGAATTGCCATGGGATATGTGGATATATGGTTAACTTGCTCATTTGGTATCCATTGCATCTTGGGCATACTATAACATCGCATTCATGGGCTTAGGCATGACTGTGGGTATGTGTGGCGCATAGTTTAATTAAACACCACATGTGGTGGTTGATGATTGGCTCGGAGAAGTTGAATTAAAAATTTCACTGAGTCGCATGATTGCATGCATGGAAAATTGGGTCAAGGTAGCAAGAAGGGCTAGACTATCCCTTGGGTGAGAGGCCCGGTGATTGGATACGCACTCCGTTGGTATAAGAGCCCAAGAAGTGTGTCGGTGTACGCGGAACCAGTGGTGGAAGTCCATAAATTCCGTGTCGGTTGGGTGCCGTTGGTGTAAGTCCATAAATATCCATCCCATATAAAGACTTGGAGATTTTAAATAGCCATTTAGAGGATAATATAAATGGCGGGAGCTAGAGGGGCTCAATTTTATATGCATTGACATTTGCATGTGTTGAGGTGCCGGAAAAAGGCTCAGNGTAAATGGGTTGTAATAGATTTTTCTAGCTTGAAATTGTGATGTGGAAATTACTTGGTTGGTAATTCCATGGGAAAGGGGATTATATGAGCATGCTATATGTGTTGTATAATACTTTGTGAATGAGGTGAAAATCCTTGTGTGATAACATAAATTGTTGCTTGGAAGGTGTTTGCCAACATACCTATGTGTGTATTAAGTTGTTATGACATGATGACATATAACATGCTTAGTAAATGTGTTGGAAAGAAATGTTAATATGTGCTCATTGATATATTGACATTGTAATGATTCATGAGATTTATATGCTTATGATATGAATTGCCATGGGATATGTGGATATATGGTTAACTTGCTCATTTGGTATCCATTGCATCTTGGGCATACTATAACATCGCATTCATGGGCTTAGGCATGACTGTGGGTATGTGTGGCGCATAGTTTAATTAAACACCACATGTGGTGGTTGATGATTGGCTCGGAGAAGTTGAATTAAAAATTTCACTGAGTCGCATGATTGCATGCATGGAAAATTGGGTCAAGGTAGCAAGAAGGGCTAGACTATCCCTTGGGTGAGAGGCCCGGTGATTGGATACGCACTCCGTTGGTATAAGAGCCCAAGAAGTGTGTCGGTGTACGCGGAACCAGTGGTGGAAGTCCATAAATTCCGTGTCGGTTGGGTGCCGTTGGTGTAAGTCCATAAATATCCATCCCATATAAAGACTTGGAGATTTTAAATAGCCATTTAGAGGATAATATAAATGGCGGGAGCTAGAGGGGCTCAATTTTATATGCATTGACATTTGCATGTGTTGAGGTGCCGGAAAAAGGCTCAGGGTTAAAATGCGGGAGTGAATCTCATTTCATTCATGACATGACATGGTAAGTTCCATGGTGAATTCCAACATGGATTACATAATTCTTGCATTGGAATAGATTTTTGGTTGTGTTTGTTGCATAATACATTGCATATGCACTTAGGTGGGGAGTAGTCCTCGTAGGAAACTTTCTACTAGGTGTTGGCTCACCCTATAAGGAAAAATATTTCAGGTGCGGACTACACTCCAATGGATGGCATTCATTCAGGGTATCAACGATGAAGAAAAGCCAGATTGTGGCTTTTAGAAACAAGTTTTTGTAAAAACTTTTGTTTAAAACCCATTTGGCATGTAAATGTATGGAATGGGTTGTATTAGACATTGTATATATTAGATTATATGTGAAAAACATGATTTAATATGTTTTGGATGAAAAATGTAGGTTTTGGAATGGGTTAAAATCGACAACAGGTGAATTGGGCAAAATTGGACAAAGTGTACCGGTACTGCGTACCGGTACAGTCTGCCCATAAGGAAAAGCGTACTGGTACTGTGTACTGGTACTGTTTGTCCAGAAGGCAAACCATACCGGTACTGTCTCCTAAAATCTAAAAATTTTAAATTATTTTGCCATACTTTTGGACTTTGTTTTCCTTGGTTCCAATGATACAAATGGACATTAAATAAGGTATATTGGACATTGGTCAGATTAAATGATTAAAGGAACAAGGGTAATATTTGTGAGTTAAAATTTTAGGTAATGGAATAATAACAGCGTGATGTCGGATCAAGCGACACTTACGGGCAATTCCGCAGGTTGAAGAGTGGTTAACGGGTTAAATAATGACTCCCAGTTTTAGGGGCGTCACAAAAATTGAACGAAGTGAGAGGCTATTGCAATAGGTTGCATGAAAATTGAATTCTAGATTCTTTAATATTCCTTAGAGTAGTGTTCTAGATGAAAAAAATTAGATGGATTTGCTTTAATGATAACTTGTGTGATTTTCATGATTAATGCTTTCATGCATTTAATGATTAAATTGAGAATTGCATTACATTTGCATCTGTGAATGTACATATAGTTTCATTTAGGTTGTATATACACTTATGCATGCATTTGAGGCTTGAAGGATGGTCTGGAGAAATGAATGAAAGATTAGGATCGTATGTGGAAAAGTCGAGGCTGGTCTGTCAAAATAGACAGTAAAGCTTCAAGGACCGCTGGAGTGACACTCACATTACTTAAGCAGCCCTGCGATCAGTTGGCACCCTAGGGTTATAAATTTGATTTTGATGGCCCCCCTTTGCATTCTAAACACTCCCATTCATATATCAAGNTGTTTAAAACCCATTTGGCATGTAAATGTATGGAATGGGTTGTATTAGACATTGTATATATTAGATTATATGTGAAAAACATGATTTAATATGTTTTGGATGAAAAATGTAGGTTTTGGAATGGGTTAAAATCGACAACAGGTGAATTGGGCAAAATTGGACAAAGTGTACCGGTACTGCGTACCGGTACAGTCTGCCCATAAGGAAAAGCGTACTGGTACTGTGTACTGGTACTGTTTGTCCAGAAGGCAAACCATACCGGTACTGTCTCCTAAAATCTAAAAATTTTAAATTATTTTGCCATACTTTTGGACTTTGTTTTCCTTGGTTCCAATGATACAAATGGACATTAAATAAGGTATATTGGACATTGGTCAGATTAAATGATTAAAGGAACAAGGGTAATATTTGTGAGTTAAAATTTTAGGTAATGGAATAATAACAGCGTGATGTCGGATCAAGCGACACTTACGGGCAATTCCGCAGGTTGAAGAGTGGTTAACGGGTTAAATAATGACTCCCAGTTTTAGGGGCGTCACAAAAATTGAACGAAGTGAGAGGCTATTGCAATAGGTTGCATGAAAATTGAATTCTAGATTCTTTAATATTCCTTAGAGTAGTGTTCTAGATGAAAAAAATTAGATGGATTTGCTTTAATGATAACTTGTGTGATTTTCATGATTAATGCTTTCATGCATTTAATGATTAAATTGAGAATTGCATTACATTTGCATCTGTGAATGTACATATAGTTTCATTTAGGTTGTATATACACTTATGCATGCATTTGAGGCTTGAAGGATGGTCTGGAGAAATGAATGAAAGATTAGGATCGTATGTGGAAAAGTCGAGGCTGGTCTGTCAAAATAGACAGTAAAGCTTCAAGGACCGCTGGAGTGACACTCACATTACTTAAGCAGCCCTGCGATCAGTTGGCACCCTAGGGTTATAAATTTGATTTTGATGGCCCCCCTTTGCATTCTAAACACTCCCATTCATATATCAAGTCTCCCAAAACCCTAAAGCCTCATACCTAAATGATCCTAAACACCTCCTAGTAAATTTTTAGAGTCGATTCACATTCTTAAACCTAGATTATGTGTGATCATGTCTCCACAATGAGAGGAAAAACCTATAGTTGAGGAATCTTAAGAAGGAATATAGATTGCGTTTGATGAGAACACTTGATTGCAGACTTTGGACTTCGTAGAAGAGATATAGATTAGAGTATGCTCTCAAGTAGTTATGATTTAGTGGATAAATTTCACTAAGGTAATTTCACCTATCCCTACAAACTTCGACAATCGAGAGTGGACACAATTATTCAAGGACCCTAAGCCTTTGAATAATAGCATAGTGAGAGAGTTTTATACTTAGATTCATGAATAGATCCCCAAGCTGACCACTTTTTCACTTATATTTGAGGACTGAAGTTCACATTTTTTGCCAATCTCTTTACTATCACTCTTGGTGTACCTAGGGTGTAGTACAATGTCCTTAGCGGGGATGCTGGTTGATCAGTTGCCTCATCTCCATGTTTTGGATAATGAGTTATATGGTAAAGTTCATCCTAAAAATTGGGTCACATTGAATTTCTTTCAAAAAATTTTAAGCCCTGACTATAGGATATTGAACCTAATAGCCAACTACAACATAGAACCGAAAACCCATATTTTAGACTTCCTAGTTCAGAGAGCACACATGTTACATATTATAGGGACAAGGTTAGATCTTGATTTGCCAATTATGATATTGTGGTTTATTTGGCGAGCCTTTTTAGATGGGAGAGTTTCACTAGGAGGGGGGGAGAAACGAAGTGGAGCACACGACACTACCTGGGGGGTGGTCAATAGGTTTTTCTACTTTAAGCACAATTGATTAAAAATTAAAACCTAACTCTACCTCAATTATCTTGTCACACAAAGATATAGTAATTTATAATTTGGTGTGGGATCTCCTTTTAATCACCACGACCCAACAAACCTATGAAGATTGATATTGATTAATTGTTTAATCAATTCACTCAAGCACTCAATCTCATGGTGACCCAAAAATCTGAAATCCAAATGCAACTATGAATGAAAAGATGTCAATCAATCATTCATACAAGCACATAGTGCGCGTGTATACAAACAATCACAAGTGTGTAAGCATAAGCAATAAATAACTGAAGTGATTGGTTGATGCAGAAAATCCTCATCGAGAAAAATTGTGAGAAACCACTTAGGGTTTACAAAAATCTAATCCCTTACTTTCAAAGTCAACAAACAAGAACTCGAGTCTTATATCTCAACCAATACCATGATTAGATGCACCCGTCCTTCAATATGTCTCTCCACCAAATGCCCTCATTCAACATCTTGTATAGCTTCATTAGGATTCACCTCTACAAAGGATCCTCTAGGCCTTGAGCAATCATGGGAATGCCAAAGATCATCAATATGCATACACCAATGGGTTTGATTTCAAACAATTCAAGATCTTCACTCAAAGTTATGAGGTTGGGTAGAATCTTTAGAAGGTAGCCTTGGGTCCTAGAGATCTAAAGTTGCAGTGGAAGTCCTCTATGTAGAAGATGAGTTTTTACTCTCAAAAAGCTTAGAAGAGGCTTACCCTAGCTGAAGAAAAGACACTTCCTATTTATAGGCTTGTAATAAAGATAATTTTGGTCAACAAGAAAACTCAAATTTGAGAATAACTAATTGATCAGTGGGAGGGCGGTAGTCATGGGAATGAAAATTACATTTCAATCATGGCCTAGGAGAGCATACTACTCGAGCAACCCTGAGACCACTTGAGCTAGGTCAAGGACTGCTTGAGCTAGCTCATAGAGCGAGCCATGTTCTCCTACCATGGTCATTTCCCCTTTTTCTTCCCTAAGTTATAAAAAAATCTCTCTAGCGAAGGCTAGTGAGCACAAGGTGGTCCTTACTAGTTTTTTAAGTCTAAAACCTAGCAAAAGAATTGTCCTCTAGAGCATTAAAGAGTGTTGCTCAAGAAAGGTCCACTAATAGCTCAAACTATGTTGTCAAAGCACAAACTATTTAGAAAATATTTTCATTTAAAAATACCTAGGAGCCACACCCAAATTAATCTCTAATTCCATTTTAAGTCTCCTAAGTCTGTTAGATATCTAGGTTATTACATTTGTCCTAAGCTTTAAGGTGCAACTATAGTGTGAATGATGTAGTTTTGATGCTTGATCTTCTCCCTTCAATCACGATTTCTGATCTTCAATCTTTATAGCATTAGGACCATGGAATAGGTTGAGATTTATAATGGACTCCCCAAAATTAGCCAATTACATATATATATCTAATAATTTCCCCCTTTGGAAATTTTGTGACTCACAAGCATTGAACAAACTGAATTATAAATCGAATCTCAACACTAATGTACACATACTAAATCTCTGTAACGCCCCAAAAACCACCCTGGAAGGCATTACCTTCTAAAATCATTCATACCATGAGAACAACTAATAAAATCTATAAATAACCGGGGGTCCTTAATTTAATAACATTCGGGCAGAGTCTCCTTTGTTTGGGGAGCTCTACCCAAAACACAACTTGTCTAATTATACTACATTGACCACACCGAGTCCATTTATCAATAAAATATTTACAACATTATCCAAAAGAAAAAGCCCAAACCAAGGCTACTACATCAAAAGAATTACATTTGAACTTAGCAGCGGAATAAACAAAATACTAGACTTTACATAATTGTACATAATCATTCCTAGTCTAGCACAAAAATAAATGACATCTCTAGATGTCCCACTCGGGATCCAAATACCCTTCTAATGAAGCTTCTCTATGTCCCATCTTGTTAGCACCGAGCTCCTCCTCTGGCCCATAATCTGTAAAATGTTTAACTGTAGGGGGTGAACACGAAGGTCTGTAGAAAAATCCTCCCAAACTCGAACAAGGTTTAGAAAACAGATAAAAATCGGTCGGTTTCATTTTGTAAATAACATATATCAATTTTTAAGGAAAAACAGGACATTTTAAATAGATCCCCAGTTTAAACCGTAACAATAATCAAGTGAAAGGATAAAGTAAATTTCACAATAATATACCATTTTCAAATTTAAACCATTTAGGAAAGGCGCCTTCCGATGCATTGTCCCATACCAATGTACTAGCAAGATGATCCAACCCATCATCCCATGTATTTTGGTTCATCCCCTTATCCTGTATGTTGATTGCTTCTCATGAATCTACCCAACGATTATACGTAGTCCACCAATCATAATCACGATCACAATCACAAGCACTTTAGGAAAGGACGTCTACCATTCCAATGGCAGTGACGAGTCCCTTCCCAGGAAAAATATATCATCCCTTGTTCTAACTCTAGTGAACGATAGTGGTTGCGTTACCAGATGACAACCCACTACAAGTGTTAGGAAACCATTTCACCCCCACTGGGATAGACTAACCTCTAACACTCTATGACATCTCTCGATGGCAAGCCAAGTCCATATCAACCACCATATAAATGAGGAAAACCAAAATACTCTCAATTCACCAACAGTTCCAAATAAATACAAAATCCACAATTTCTTATTTTTACAAGCATATCTCAAAATCCCCAAATTTATCATGTAACAATTCCAATAACCAATTAAGGAAAAACACAAAAGATCACAACAACATCATTTATTACTCAACACAAAGCACTAAAGTTTTAGAAATCAAGAACAATTGAATATTGAGAGAAAAATCCACCTCTCATGAGAACAAGGGTTTTCAAAATAAGAAATAGAGGTTTCATGGCAATCCAACCATAGCCTTGTTTTAAACATGACAATATTTGCAAGAATATCAAACATCAAAGATTTACTAACACATATCTAAGATTTAGAGTCAAAAACATATCTATATACATATATATATATATATATATATAGCCCTAGTCTCAATGAACAAGAGTGAGAGAAACCCCTACCTTGAATCAAAGTTCCAAACCAAAACCCAAGCTTTAGAGTCTTTCTTCTTCCCTTTTCTTTTTTCCTTTTTCTTCTCCTATGGTTCTAAGAGGTTTGGGGTGAGAGATGTGGGAAAAAAAAAATGGAAGAAAAGGGCTGAAATCTGTGTTTTAAACACAGCAGTCCGCGACAGTTACTGTTAACAAGCTTANAGAGATTTGGGGTGAAAGTGGAATGAAAGAAATAGAAGCAAATGGACTGAAATATGTGTTTTAAACACAGCAGTCCTGACGGTTACTGTTCACAAGCTAAAAATTTGGGTTTTCTCTAAAATTACGGTTTTACCACTAAAAATCTCCAATTTAATTCATATGACTACCCTAAGGTTTTTCGACATTTCAGATTCATTTTTGATGTTATTTTAACCTAAAAATATTTATTTTTATGATTTATTTCAAAACTAAAATAAATTTACACTCGAAATATTAAAATTATTATTTTCTTCCTTCCTAGTATTTATTTTTACGGTTTCAATATATTTGGTTTATTCTTACATCATTACATATATAAAAATCACTAAAAAAGTACATTACTATATTAAGATAAACATGTGGGGGTTTACACCTTCAAAGTCTAAGAAGAAAGTATAACACTTTACTATCCAAAGAACACCACAGTATAGATTTTTGATCAACTTCGGAGAATAAACTGATTTGACTCAGATATTTTTAGTAAGTGTGACCTATATGGTTGGAAAGATATATGAGTTAGGACTTTCCAACAAAGAGTTATGATCAAATTGGTGAATGGTAGTCTGCCGGACTGCTTGGTTCTTCTATACTTGTCTAACTCGAGTTTGGGTGTCTTTTGTCACAAATTCTATCTAATACCCATCTCCAATATAGATAGTATGACTTGTATAAAGATCCATGTCTAGCATCATTCATTAACCAAAACCAAATTTCCATCCGTCTCCTAGAATTATTTATAACAACATGATTTAGAACTAGTATATCCATCAACATTTTTCTTCAATTCCTCTAAGCTAGTTAATTGATGAGAATGCAAAATTTCATATTTTTTAATCTTTTAATATTTAGCCTTTTATACTTATTTGGAGCCTAAATATACTTATTATTCTTATATTTTGATTTAGGATGTAAATGGAGACGTTAAATGCAAAACGAAGCTAATTGGACGATTGTTGATAGTTTAGATATGTGGGGTTTTACAATCTCTATGTCAGTACAAGATCTACATCATGAGATATTATTTTTTAAGAACATAGTCCTTGAAGAGCATCATATGCTAGAGAATTAAATGACACAATCATAGGTATGGTAAGCACCAAGCTAAGCATAGGGAATATTTAGGTATACATCATGGAAGTGCAAATATATAACATGCTAAGAACTAAATTTCCCTATGTGCTTGATAACCTATTGATATAGCAATGTCAAACATATCATGTTCTCCCCCTTAGTTGGTGTTCACAAGTAAAATAGAACAAGTGTAAAATAGGTGACTCATGCTAAGTTTGTAAATGTACTCTCCCTAAGTATTAGAACAAACTCCTCCTTACTATTTTCACATACAACATACCTAGGCTAGTTAGGAATAAATTTTCCTAATTCTCTCATAAGTACCTAAAATATTCTCCATCCTTTTGTTAAAAATGGCAACCTAATGACAACATAAGCGCAATATGAAATCAAGTTACTCAATATATTCTTTCCTTATTTGCTATAAATGTCAACCCAATGACAACATATAACAAGCGTAACATAGAATCAGGTATAACATGAAGTGTAAACACATACCAACTAGTTAAATTAGGCATGTAAAATACACAAAGGACAAACAAGACATATAACTCAAAGTCTAATATGATAGAACATCAATAAATTGGACTAAGCGTGTTGCCACAACAAACAAAAATTAAACAAACAAATAGAAAAGTCATTAAAAAAATAGAGTACTTTAGTACAAACTATGAATTAATAATAAACACTCAAATCTCTCATATGGACTAAACCAAAGTCTGTAACACTCCGCATTTNGGGGGGTGGATTGTAACACTCCGCATTTTATTTTATATATATGCATATAGATATATATTAAATAATTGTTGTAAAAATGGGGATAGGTGTAGCGATATGTGTTTGAATTTGGTAGATTGGAAATGGAAAAAGGGATGAAATAGTGAACAGTGCACGTGAACTGTGCACTAGCTGCAACTTCAAGCCCAATTTAGACCTTGTTGTAGTCAATATCTCTTAATACTCAAAACATGAAAGTTGTAGAGTTCTTTCTTAGCTTTCCATAGCATCTTGAATCATCTCAATCGGAGCTCGGATGAGAGAGTTATGCCCCAATAACGAAGTAATATCGAAGCAGCCCATGAACAGTAAAAGAAAAAAAAAATTCGGGATTTCTGTGTTTAAAAACACAGATTTCAGCCTTTACTCTCATTTCTCTCATTCCACTCTCAACCCACTTCTCTTAGGACTCTAGAGGAAGAGAGAAGGATAAAACACAAGATCAAGAGGAGATCTATACTTCAAAGAAGATCAAATCTTCATCTTCTTCACACTAAACCTAGGTTTTTAAGAACATTGAGGTAGGGTTTTCTTCCATCCTTGTCCATTGATGTTAGGGTTATTATACATGTAGAATTTGGCTCTTAATAGTATGTATTTGTTATGGGTTCCTTGTTCCTTGGTATGTTTACAAACATTCCCATGATTTGAACAAAATGATGGTTGGAAATCCATCAAACTCTAGTTTTTGGGGGAAATATGGATTTTTCTCTATATCTTCACATCATCTTGATTTCGAAAATTCTAGAACTTTGTGTTGGGTAGTAAAATGATTGTATTGATGATCTCATGCTTATTTCCTTTAAACTTGTCTCTTGTTATATGATTTGCGAAATGGGTATATTTTCTTAAATTGTTCTATTATGTATCTTGCTTGTGAAAATTTGGGGAAACATCATGGAATTTGCTTGTATATGAGGTTGAGTATATTGTTGGTATGTCACTCTTGTGTATGGTGTTGTGAGGGACTTGGATTACCTTCGAAAACTGCCGTAGAGCATTAGAGGTTAGTCTATCCCAATGGGGGGTGAGATGGTTGCCTAATGCTCGTAGTGGATCACTGTGGTGACAGTGACCACTATTGTTCACGGATACCGGGGAAAAGGGTTAGTATACTAGACACCTTGGGAGGATCTCGTCAAGGCCGTATGAGACGGTACACGCCCTTCCTAAATTGGTCTGTGATTGTTAGTGGAAATGGGTGAACGAGGTAGAATCGTCGGGTAGATTCATGAGAAGCGACAACCTACTTGAGTGGTACCAAATAGAAATTTTTGTTCATTGTACCAAATATTATTTCTCCAAGAGTTTCGGGTAGTATGGGATGCCGCGATACCTTGTGGAAATGGTGTATGGTGGAGTGGATTATGTTGGAAATTGTTTGTCAATTAAACGTGGTTTTATTCTCGTTCAAGTCCTTATTATTGTACAAACTTGAGATCTCCTTTAAAATGTCCTTACTTTACTTTAAAATTCATTTATATGTATGTGCGAAACGTGACCTACCTGTTTTACTTGATTTCAAAACCTTGAATGGGTTTGGAAGGATCCTCCTACAGAGCCTTGTGCTCACCCCCTACTTCCCCACCTTTCAGATTTTGCCTTTGACGAGGAGCTGGGAGTCGAGGGGCCGACATATTTGGAGACTCCGATAGAAGGGAGCGTGGATCCCGAGGTGGATGCTTAGAGCGACCCCTCTTTCTTTTGTTATAGACTTGGATAATCTTTTGGGAGAATTGTATAGCCTAGTTTTTATTTTATAAATTCCGCTGTGTATTATAGTACTTTTGTGGGAATATAAAGGCCATAACTTGGCCTATTCTTTTGGGTTAACATGTAAATTGGATGGATTGATTTTATTGTAGTTAAATGGACCCGGTGTGGTCATTACAGTAGAATTGCACAGGTTGTGTTTTGGGTAGAGCTCCCCGAACAGAGGAGACTCTGCCCAAATTTTCTTAAAATATGAATGGTGGATGAATGAAACTTTTGTTGTGATGGATTTACTTAATGCTCTCATGCAGTGAATGGTTTTTAGAATGTAATGTCATCCAAGGGGGTTTTTGGGGCGTTACAAAGTCTCTAATACAACTCAAGTGGCTGCATCATCTCCACCATCTCCACTATCTTCACTATTTCTCGGTAAAGTACCATGTCGGGACAGTTGTGTCTGAATCTGTCTCATCTGGCACTAATTCTCCCAGGATTTGCTTACCCTTGATCAATCTGCATGGTTGATCAACTTTCTTGGTAAGCAATCCAAAGATAGCCTATTAAGCCATCTCCATGCTCATAATCGGACCATCCAACACATCTAGTCTCTGAGAAGTAAGACGATGATGCTCATCCATGTGCTGCTGCATACTAGTAAGCATATCAACCATCGAAGCTAACTGAGCAACAATGATATTTGAACTAAGCTCATGTGGTTGCGGTGATAGTGGTGGTGATGGCCTAGACGTACTAGTCTCAAGATGAACTGGTGGATCTCATACAACTTCTCCTCTCTCTTTAACTACCAGAACATAATATGCTTGGGTCTTGCTTTGCTTCATAGAACTCTTGTTCAAAGGCCTCATAGGGTATTGCAATTGATCCCTATACATGACAAAAAATCCTCTACCTTATGCATATATGAGTTATCAATGATCCAAAAGGTAGGCCATCTGGTACTTTACTCTATTACCAGGTTCACCAAATAAATCCAAATATCATCATAGAAAAATTGAGATCTAACCCTATTCCTGTAGCATATAGCATATGTGCTCTCTAAACTAGGAATAATGAGATGTAGGATTTTGATTCTATGTTGTAGTTAGCTATGAGATTAAGCATTATATATTTTGGGGTTTGATATTTCTAGAAAAAGTACAAGGTCACCCAAACCTCAGGATGTTTTACACACAATTGTTTTGCCACAATATGGAGAGGAAGCAAATCCTCAACTTGTCTTCCACTTTGGCCATCATTCCCTACCAAAGATAGGCCAAGAGTAGTAGCTATAAGATCGGCAAAAAATACGAACTCAACCCCTCGAGTATGTGTAACAATGTAATCATCCTGGGGATCTCAGATGTAACTTTCACCTAATCATCATGGGGTTTGAACTTCCCACTCAAGTGGCCTTTTTTCTTTTGTGAGAGCAACTTCCACACACCATATGCCTTAGCATACTCTTCCAGAAAGTCCTCAATTGATTCAAGCCAAAGTTCGAACATTAGTTGGCATTCGAACGTGGTACTCAAGTACCTCTTTGTTTTTCTTCTTAGGTGAAACACGCCATGTATCATCATCTCAGCAGTCTAGTCCTCTAATAATTCTAGAGAAAGTTAGAACGTGGATTGGCGTTTGAACGTTCATGCCTTGTTTCAAACTTCTCCAATGGCGTTTGAGCATTCATGCCTTGTTTCAAATCTTCTTATAGAACATGCAGTTGTTGCATGCAAGTTTGATATGCATTGACTTTAGGCCTTTGTACAATTTTTCTCCTGAAATGTCAGTATTGAAACTCTATCAAAGCATAATTAGTCTTAAAAAGGCATAATAAGATGCTAATTTTAAGTACTAATCACTTACCATAATAGTTAATTACCGTTTTGCCCTTTTTAACAAATTTTAATTTTTTTTGGGTTTTACAAGTCTGATCCTTGAATTGGGAGTTTTGACTCAAAAACTAGAGTTTGCATATTGTTAGGTTATTTGGGATAATTGAATGGTTTAAAGTGAAGGCGCTATCAAATTGTATATCTTCTTTATTACCTGTCAACAATTGAGACTTGACACAAGTAATTCTTGTAAATCACTGCAATCGTGGTAATTTCCTTAAATCAATTCAATTGTCTTGAGTACAAATTTGTTATTTATAAATTGGGAGTTCATTGATATCTACAACTTGAGTGTGTTTGACCACAATCTCGAGTGAGTTATTGAGTTTAAGTCAAAATACCTATTCACAGTGAGGTGATCTCGATTGATTAATTGGTTCTTTTCTTCAATTGTTATTTCTTAAATTGATCCATCTCTTAATCCAAAAATTCAAGGTTTTCTTTTTCTTTTGACCATAACTTCTCAATCCATTCATTTTTTATGAGGAGACGACTTCGGTATTCGACTGAGTCACAAAAATGATACCTCTTCCTGTGCTTGAGAATTCCTCAATAATTTAAAGGAGCAAGCATTTTTTATGTTGTTGCTGGGGAAAATGATTTTTTGATTCAATGATGATTCGGAGGTCTTGTGATCCATATCTAGTCTTGTGATCCATATCACGAGCTCAGGTGCATTATTCGTTGTATTTTACTTTTAATTTTCCATTTTTTTTGTTTCTGTGCATAAGTTATTTTTATTTATTTATTTTGTTGTTGTATGTGGGAAGAGACACATTTCATAATAGACCCATAAGACTTGAACCAACACACAATATTCAGATGGTTGGAATTAACAATGAGAATCCACAGAACGTGGGGAATTAGGGACACAACTTTCCCCTAGCTCCCTCCAAGCATAATAATGGGACTGTTGGAGATAATCTCCCACTAGTTCTTCCTATGAGAATGACGAGAGATTATCTTCAACTTATTCGCTCTTCTGCAGCCTCATGAATAATTTTACCAGTATAAGCACAAAATTTCATTATAAAACCTAGGATGCTCCAATTGTTTCCCTAATTCCATAATGTGGAGAGGAAAAATCCCTACCTCCATATCCAAGAGTTTTTGAGGAGGTAGTTAGCACATTCCTCAAGGAAAATATGCACAAAGAGGTAGCAAGAATAAAACCATTCCCATTCTCATTGAAACATAAGGCAAAAACTTGGCTTACATCTCTAAAACCCTGAACTATGGCTACTTGGGTTGACTTACAAAAGGAGTTTCTTAAGAAATTTTTCCAAGTTCATAGAACAACTGCTTTGAAAAAGAAAGTACAAATTTTTTTAGAAAATTCCAACGAACAGTTGTATGATTGCTGGGAGAGATTCAAAGATCTCTTAAATGTCGTATTGTATCATGGCTTTGGACCATGGAAGTTGGTGAGTTTCTTTTACGAAGGAATTACACCAAACCATCGTCAGTTCATCGACATGATGTGTAATGGTGAGTTTTTGAGTAAAGAGCCCAAGGAAGCATTAGACTATTTTGATAGTTTGGCGGAGAATGCCCAATCTTGGGATATTCTTATCCCACTGAATGATCAAATTAGTAAACTCCATCCAGTCTGTTGTGGGTGGAAAATATACTTTGAGAGAGCAAGATGAGTTATTTGCCAAGATTGCTCATTTTTCTAGGAAATTAGAGAACTTAGAGATAAGAAAGGCGAATGAGGTGGTGTGCCTTAGGAGAAACCTTTCTCTTTATGCAAGTTAGTTGGGCATTCTATGAATGATTGCCTAACCTTACTTGTTTATAAGGGGGTCCTCCAAGAGCAAATAAATACCTTTAACCAAACGAGGCAACAAAATTCCCCTTACTGCAATACATAATTGGTGTAGCCACCCAAATTTTAGTTGGAGGAATGACACCAATTCTCAACCTTCCACCTCTATGCCTTATGTTCTTTCAAGTCAACCAATGCCCAATCCCATTTAGTCTACAAGTAACTAGTCTGTGCATCCACCACCACAAGGGTTTGGTTTACTCTCCAAGGGCAAGACCATGTACTTTTATACCAGCCTTGTTACAATATAAATTTCGAGGATGTTCTTTATTAGTTCATTCAGAGCTAGCCTACAATAAACAACCAAACCAATCAAGCTCTGAATGACATTAGGTCTTAAATGAACAAGTTGACCAACACCATGGGAATGATGCAGCAAGACAAGGAAAAATTCCCTACACAACCTCAAGAGAATCCCAAGGGTCAACATGGGATTGAGATTCCTAGTGTCACAAGTAATAAGGAGCAGCTCAAGTCGATAACCACTCTTTAGAGTGGTAAGGAAGTCGACAAAACTATCCCACCGAAAGTCTCTAAGCCTATAGAAAAAGAGACCTAGGGTAACCCCAAAGATAGTGAGTCACTTGAGCTACCCAACGTTGTAGACTCTGATGAGGTTGTTTGTCCCATTGTTGCTCCTTATCCTCACCGTTTGAAAATGCCTGCAAAGCAAGCCAACCAAGCAAAAAATTCTTGATTTATTCAAGTTGGTAAAAACAAATATTCCTCTCCTTGATGCGATTCATCAAGTGACTTCATATGCAAAGTTTTTAAAAGATTTGTGCACTGTTAAGAAGAAATTGAATGTACAGAAAAAAACATTCCTAACGAAGAAGGTAAGTACTATTCTCTGAACCAACATGCCTGCCCAAGAATAATGAGCCTAGTTGTCCCACTGTTGTAATTAAAATTGGGAATTGTTGGGTTGAACATTCACTTTTAGACTTGGGTGCGAATGTGAGTCTTCTACCTTTGTTGTTCTACAAGCAATTTGGCTTGGGAGAATTGAATCCCACTTCAATTACACTCTAGTTGGCAGATGAAAGTGTGAACACACAAAGAGGGGTAGTCAAAGATGTGTTGGTTCAAATAGATAGATTTTACTTTTCCATTGATTTTATAATACTGGACACTGCAGCGGTTGCTAACCCTGCTGCTTAGATTCCCATCATTTTAGTAGGCCCATTCCTTGCAACATCAAATGCATTAATATGCCACACAGGAAATATTCGTCACTTAGGCAATATGTGCCACACAGGCTACACGATTGCCATTAAGACAATATTCACCACATTGGCTATATGATTGTTATTAAGGCAATATTCACCACACAGGCTATATGATTGCTATTAAGGCAATATCCGCCTCATAGGCCATACATCTACCTATAAGGCTATGTTTGCCAACAAGAACACTTTAACATAACCACAACACAAAACATAACACAACATTGTCATCACCGGACAATATTCTATACATTCATTTATCATTAACAAATGACATTAACTTTGGGCTATCTCTAATTGCAAGATTCGATAACATAAGTGTAATGCTATCTCAATACCCTTAACCCACACATTCACATATCAATAATATGAAATAACATATTCGTAATACTAATCATAAGAAGATCTACACCATCACACATCAATAGCATTCAAATCATAATCATGCTATTCCCAAACAAACACAGATAGTATGCCCACCTCAGGTCCAACTGTATTATCGACTAAGTCCCTAAATGTGACTTTAGGCACATGTGACGTTGGTGTCAACACCTCTGTTCCAACCACACATCATAATAAATTCCATATGAATATTTTTCGTGCATACATTATGTCATAAATGTACAAGTATAAATGCTTAATCATGTTCAAGTTAATCCTTCACCCCTGTGATATAACTTAAGTTAATACCTTCGATTAGGTTATGCATACAAACTAATTAATTCTCAAGTTCACATTTAAATCAAATTGGCTAACCCGTAATCTCCTTGTTAGAGCTCTTCATGTACTTTGAATTACATGGTGGAACCAACGACATCTTAAATTAGACTTCCCAAGATTTTCAACCATAGGTCATTAGCTACAATTGGATTCCCAAGTGAAAATTTATCTCATTTTTCCTAGAAAAATTATGAAGTTCGCCTGTTCAACAGTCGCAAAATTTCAATCCACTTTCTAGGGCCACCAGTTTTCCCACAAATATAACACAACAATGTCATCACCGGACAATATTCTATACAGTCATTTATCATTAACAAATGACATTAACTTTAGGCTATCTCTAATAGCAAGATTACATATCATAAGTGTAATGCTATCTCAATACCCTTAACCCTCACATTCACATATCAATAATATGAAATAACATATGCGTAATGCTAATCATGAAAATATCTACACCATCACCCATCAATAACATTCAAATCATAAGCATGCTATTCCCAAACAAACACAGGTAGTACGGCCACCTTAGGTCCAACTATATTATAGACTTAGTCCCTAAATGTGACTTCAGGCACACTTGATGTTGGTGTCAACACCTCTATTCATACCAGACATCATAATAAATTCCATATGAATATTTTTCGTGCATACATTATGTCATAAATGCACAAGTATAAATGTTTAATCATGTTCAAGTTAACTAATTACCAATCCCTCACCCCTGCGATATAACTTAAGTTAATACCTTAGATTAGGTTATGCAAACAAATAGATTATTTCTCAAGTTCACATTTAAATCAGATTGGCTAACTCGTAATTTCCTAGTTAGAGTTCTTGATGTACTTTGAATTACATGGTGGAACCAATGACATCTTAAATTAGACTTCCCAAGAATTTCAACCATAGGTCATTCGCTACAATTGGATTCCCATGTGAAAATTTATCTCATTTTTTCCTAAAAAAGATCTCTAAAATGACTACCTGTTCAACAGTCGTAGAATTTCAATCCACTTTCGAGGGCCACCAGTTTTCACACAAATATAACACAACATTGTTATCACTAGACAATATTCTATACAGTCATTTATCATTAACAAAAGACATTAACTTTGGGCTATCTCTAATAGCAAGATTGCATAACATAAGTGTAATGCTATCTCAATGCCCTTAAACCGCACATTCACATATAAACAATATGAAATAACATATTTGTAATACTAATCATAAAAAATATCTACACCATCACACATCAATAACATTCAAATCATAATCATGCTATTCCCAAACAAACACAAGTAGTAAGCCCACCCCAGGTCCAGCTGTATTATAGACTTAGTCCCTAAATGAGACTTTAGGCACACTTGACGTTGGTGTGAGCACTTCTATTCTACCACACATCATAATAAATTCCATATGAATATTTTTCGTGCATACATTATGTCATAAATGCACAAGTTTAAAGGTTTAATCATGTTCAATTTAACTCATTTCCAATCCTTCACCCTTGTGATATAATTTAAGTTAATACCTTAGATTAGGTAATGCATACAAACAAATTAATTCTCAAGTTCATATTTAAATCAGATTGGTTAACTCGTAATGTCCTAGTTAGAGCTCTTCATGTACTTTGAATTACATGGTGGAACCAATGACATCTTAAATTAGACTTCCCAAGATTTTCAACCATAGGTCATTAGCTACAATTGGATTCCATGTGAAAATTTATCTCATTTTTCCTAGAAAAACTCTAAAGTAACTGTCTGTTCAACAATCGCAGAATTTCAATCCACTTTCTATGGCCACCAGTTTTCACAAAAATATAACACAACATTGTCATCACCGGACAATATTCTATATAGTCATTTATCATTAACGAATGATATTAACTTTGGGCTATCTCTAATTGCAAGATTCGATAACATAAGTGTAATGCTATCTCAATACCCTTAACCCACACATTCATATATCAATAATATGAAATAACATATTCGTAATACTAATCATAAAAGGATCTACACCATCACACATTAATATCATTCAAATCATAATCATGCTATTCCCAAACAAACACAGATAGTACGCCCACTTCAGGTCCAACTGTATTATCGACTTAGTCCGTAAATATGACTTTAGGCACACTTGACGTTGGTGTCAACACCTCTGTTCCAACCACACATCATAATAAATTCCATACGAATATTTTTCGTGCATACATTATGTCATAAATGCACAAGTATAAATGCTTAATCATGTTCAAGTTAACTCATTTCCAATCCTTCACCCCTGTGATATAACTTAAGTTAATACCTTATATTAGGTTATGCATACAAACTAATTAATTCTCAAGTTCACATTTAAATCAAATTGGCTAACCTGTAATCTCGTTGTTAGAGCTCTTCATGTACTTTGAATTACATGGTGGAACCAATGACATCTTAAATTAGACTTCCCAAGATTTTCAACCATAGGTCATTAGCTACAATTGGATTCCCAAGTGAAAATTTATCTCATTTTCCTAGAAAAACTCTAAAGTGGGTGCCTGTTAAACAGTCACAGAATTTCAATCCACTTTCTGGGGCCAAAAGTTTTCACAAAAATATAACACAACATTGTCATCACTAGACAATATTCTATACAGTCATTTATCATTAACAAATGATATTAACTTTGGGCTATCTCTAATTGCAAGATTGCATAACATAAGTGTAATGGTATCTCAATACCCTTAACCCACACATTCACATATCAATAATATAAAATAACATATTCGTAATGCTAATCATAAAAAATATCTACACCATCACATATCATTAACATTCAAATCATAATCATGCTATTCCCAAACAAACACAGGTAGTACGCACAGCTTTGGTCCAACTGTATTATAGACTTAGTCCCTAAATGAAACTTTATGCACACTTGATGTTGGTGTCAACACCTCTATTCATACCAGACATCATAATAAATTCCATATGAATATTTTTTGTGTATGCATTATGTCATAAATGCACAAGTATAAATGCTTAATCATGCTCAAGTTTAACTCATTACCAATCCTTCACCTCTGTGATATAACTTAAGTTAATACCTTAGATTAGGTTGTGTAACGCCCCAAAATCCACCTTGGACGACATTACTATCTAAAACTATTCACATCATGAGAGCAACTACTAAAATTCATCAGTAAAAAAAATTTCATTCATCATATATAACATTTACAAGATCATCCCAAAAGAATATGCCAAACATGACCTTTGTATCCAAAAGAATATGCCCAACCATGGCAATTACATCAAAAAGAATCAAATTATACTTGTAGCGGAATAGCCAAAATTATTAGAATCCACCGGGTTTCAAAATAAATTTTCCTAATCTAGGACAAAAGAGAATATAATTCTAGGCATCCATCTCGGGATCCAAGTTCCTATCTATCGGAGCTTCCCAATATGCTTGTTCATCTACTCCGAGCTCTTTCTTTGACACATAATCTGAAAAATATGTTGTTTGTAGAGGGTGAACACAAAGCTTTGTAGAAAAAAATCCTCCCAAACTCAAACAAGGTTTAGAAAACATATAAAATAGTCGATCTCATTTTACATATATCATAGACATAGCTTTTGAGAAAAACAGGGGCAATTCGATCTCAAGTTTATACAATAGCAATAATTAAATGAAAGAGTAAAACTAAATTTCCAATGACAGGAGTACTATCCAGTTACCAATTCCACCCCAACCATTTTCACAATAAACCACATCCGTCATAAATAACAATTCCAACAATAAGCCATAACCAACCACTTGCTTAATAAGCAACAATCCACAATGTATCTCAGGTATGATGTAAGATATCAGATGAATAAACACATCGAGAATATCTTGGCCCACACTCACATACCCAATCCTCGTAAGGATATCCAACTTTTAGGAAGGGTGTATACCAACACAATGGCAGTGATGAATCTAACCCAGAAATAGTATACTAACCCTCAGCCTTGGTACCCGTAAACGAATAGTGGTTTGGTCCTCAAAGGCACCAACCCCACTACGAGTGGTTGAAAAAATTCAAACCCGCGCGGAGTAAGAAACGCATCTACCCACTCTCCGATACCCGATCAATGGCCACCCATGGTCATCCAAACTTCCACAAGAGATTAATTTCCCAACAATTTTCTCAAATCATAAGCAAATTCCAAAATCCCCAAATTTCACATGCAGTATTACCATAGAACAATTTAAGAAAATAAGCAAGAGATCATTAACAATATCATTTTATTGTTCAATACAAAGCGCTAAGGTTTTGAAATCAAGAACAATGAAAAATCAAGAGGAAAATCCATTCCTCTAGAAAACTAGGGTTTTATGACAAGAAAAGAGTCTTCATGGTTATCTAACCCTAGCTTGGTTTAAAATATGGTGATCTTTGCAAGAATAGCAAGAATCAAAGATTTTATAGCATACATATAGGATTTAGAGTCAAGAAGTACATATATATATAAGCCCTAACCTCAATGTAAGAGAATAGGAAGAAACCGCCACCTTGAATCCTTAGTTTTAAGTGAAGAAGATGAAGATTTGATCTTTCCCACTTGAATCAACACTTGAATCTCTTGTGTTTTCCCTTCTTTCTTCCTCTCTAAGGTTTCCTAGGGTTAGAAATATTGAACTGGGGCTAAAGGAGGTGTCTTTAAGTATTTATAGAGCAAAAAATAAACCATAGATCGCAACTTAAAATTTATGGGTTTTACAGAGCGTACCAGTACGGTCTGCTCGTTGGACAAGAGTGTATCGGTACGCTGTACCGGTACTGTCTGTCTATTTTTGTCCATTTCACTTGTTTTTTTATTTCAAATCTATTTCAAACCTTCCAAAACCAACCCAAAATTATATAACATACATTTGTACATCAAACATACTTGGTACAAGTCCTATTACAAAACATTTCATATACTTACTCGATTTTTACACTATTAACATTTTTTTTTTACAATTATAATCTATATGGTTCATTCCTATGCCATCACATATATTAAATTACTAAAAAATTTTATCATTATATTACTATAAACATGTGGGGATTTACAAGTTATGCATACAAACAGATTAATTCTCAAGTTCACATTTAAATCAGATTGGCTAACTCGTAATCTCCTAGTTAGAGCTCTTCATGTACTATGAATTACATGGTGGAACCAATGACATCTTAAATTAGACTTCCCAAGATTTTCAACCATAGGTTATTAGCTACAATTGTATTCCCAAGTGAAAATTTATCTCATTTTTCCTAGAAAAACACTAAAGTGGGTGCTAGTACAACAATCGCAGAATTTCAATCTACTTTCGAGGGCCACCAGTTTTCACACATATATAACACAACATTGTTATCACCAAACAATATTCTATATAGTCAATTATTAATAACAAATTACATTAACAATGGGCTATCTCTAACAACAAGATTTCATAACATAAGTGTAATGCTATCTCAATACCCTTAACCCACACAATCACATATCAATAATATGAAATAACATATTTGTAATACTAATCATAAAAAATATCTACACCATCACACATCAATAGCATTCAAATCATAAGCATGCTATTATTAAATAAACATAGATAGTATGCACACCTCAGGTCCAACTATATTACAGACTTAGTCCCCCAAATGTGACTTCAGGCACACTTGACGTTGGTGTCAACACCTCTGTTCCAACCACACATCATAATAAATTCCATATGAATATTTTTCGTGCATACATTATGTCGTAAATGTACAAGTATAAATGTTTAATCATGTTCAAGTTAACTCATTACCAATCCACACCCCTGTGGTATAACTTAAGTTAATACCTTAGATTAGGTTATGCAAACAAACAGATTAATTCTCAAGTTCACATTTAAATCAGATTGGCTGACCCGTAATCTCTTAGTTAAAGTTCTTCATATACTTTGAATTACATGGTGGAACCAATGACAACTTATATTAGACTTCCTAAGATTTTCAAATATAGATCATTAGCTACAATTGGATTCCCATGTGAAAATTATCTCATTTTTCCTTAAAAACACCTCTAAAGTGGCTGCCTATTCAACAGCCGTGGAATTTCAATCCACTTTCGAGGGCCACTAGTTTTCACACAAATATAACACAACATTGTCATCACCAGGCAATATTCTATACAATCATTTATCATTAACAAATGACATTAACTTTAGGCTATCTCTAATAGCAAGACTACATAACATAAGTGTAATGCTATCTGAATACCCTTAACTCACACATTCACATATGAATAATATGAAATAACATATTCATAATGCTAATCATAAAAAATTTCTGCACCATCACACATCAAGTACGTTCAATCATAATCATGCTATTCCCAAACAAACACAGATAGTACGCCCACCTCAGGTCCAACTGTATTATAGACTTAGGCCCTAAATGTGACTTTAGGCACACTTGACGCTGGTGTCAACACCTCTATCCATACCACACATCATAATAAATTCCATATGAATATTTTTCGTGCATACATTATGTCATAAATGCACAAGTATAAATGTTTAATCATGTTCAAGTTAACTCATTACCAATCCTTTACCACTGTGATATAACTTAAGTTAATACCTTAGATTAGGTTTTGCATACAAACAAATTAATTCTCAAGTTCTCATTTAAAACAGATTGGCTAACCCATAATCTCCTAGTTAGCGCTCTTCATGTACTTTGAATTAATGGTGGAATCAATGACATCTTAAGTTAGACTTCCCAAGATTTTCAACCATAGGTCATTAGCTACAACTTGATTCCCATGTGAAAATTTATCTCATTTTTCCTAGAAAAACTATAAAGTGGGTGCCTGTTCAACAGTCACAGAATTTCAATCCACTTTCTAGGGCCACAAGTTTTCACACAAATATAACACAACATTGTCATCACCGGACAATATTCTATACAATCATTTATCATTAACAAATGACATTAACTTTGGGCTATCTCTAATAGCAAGATTGCATAAATTAAGTGTAATGCTATCTCAATACCCTTAACCCAGACAATCACATATCAATAATATGAAATAACATATTTGTAATACTAATCATAAAAAATATCTACAGCATCACACATCAATAGCATTCAAATCCTAATCATGCTATTACCAAATAAACACAGATAGTACGCACACCTCAGGTCCAACTGTATTACAGACTTAGTTCCTAAATGTGACTTTAGGCACACTTGACGTTGGCGTCAACACCTCTGTTCCAACCACACATCATAATAAATTCCATATGAATATTTTTCGTGCATACATTATGTCAGAAATGTACAAGTATAAATGTTTAATCATGTTCAAGTTAACTCATTACCAATCCCCACCCCTGTGGTATAACTTAAGTTAATACCTTAGATTAGGTTATGCAAACAAATAGATTAATTCTCAAGTTCACATTTAAATCAGATTGGTTGACCCGTAATCTCTTAGTTAAAGTTCTTCATATACTTTGAATTACATGGTGGAACCAATGACAACTTATATTAGACTTCCCAAGATTTTCAACAATAGGTCATTAGGTACAATTGGATTCCCATGTGAAAATTTATCTCACTTTTCCTTAAAAAGACCTCTAAAGTGGCTACCTGTTCAACAGGCGCGAAATTTCAATCCACTTTCGAGGGCCACCAATTTTCACACAAATATAACACAACATTGTCTTCACCATGCAATATTCTATACAATCATTTGTCATTAACAAATGACATTAACTTTGGGCTATCTCTAATAGCAAGACTACATAACATAAGTGTAATGTTATCTCAATACCCTTAACTCACACATTCACATATGAATAATATGAAATAACATATTCATAATGCTAATCATAAAAAATTTCTGCACCATCACACATCAAGTACGTTCAATCATAATCATGCTATTCCCAAACAAACTCTGGTAGTACGCCCACCTCAGGTCCAACTGTATTATAGACTTAGGCCCTTAATGTGGCTTTAGGCACACTTGACATTGGTGTCAACACCTCTATTCATACCACACATCATAATAAATTCCATATGAATATTTTTCGTGCATATATTATGTCATAAATGCACAAGTACAAATGCTTAATCATGTTCAAGTTTAACTCATTGCCAATCCTTCACCCCTGTGATATGACTAGGTTTACTATCGTATATGATGCAAAAGAACTAAGATTGTAGGTTTCAACAAAAAAATAGTGCATCAATCAAAATTTCCTAAAAAAAGTTAATGTGATTCTCCCACGGACACTCAAGCTACTCCTATTGCTTGTGTTGGTACAAGCTATACCTATTCATTGATGTACCGATTCATCATTGTTGTACCACTTAATGGCAAGGCAGAGTGCCTTGTACTGTTTCAACCCCTTTTGTACTAGTTTTTTTTTTAACCGAGGATTTCTTCTTCATTCCCTCTTCCTCCTCAACCACAATTTCTCAACCTTAAAAACTCTAAACCATTACTCACACTACTATTGTGTATTTAAAAGCTCTAAAAATATTAACTCAAGGAATCCAATTACCTTCGTTGCGAGCTTTGTCACCAAAATCCACCGAACCTCTGAATGTGATGAACTTAGAGTTCTTTGGCTCTTCAATCCTCCACACAACTCAACTACTTAGAACAAATCAAGGATTATGAGAAAGTATAAGAAGGACCAAATTTATTTTAACTCAAAGAAATGAGGATATCTCTCAATCAAACATCTGTTTGACATCGGAAACTAAGCTTTTCAAAAACCCACACACAAGGCTCTTTCCAATCTTATGAACAGGTTCTTCCTTTTTATACAATCAAAAACTTCAATTGAATGTTCTGCGCATGCCATTTTCCTCCTAAGTCATCCCTCATCCTGCAATTACACCTTACTCCCTCCCTTAATTCTCCTATTTTCGCAATTATCACGTAAATTTCTTGTCCCACATTAAATTATATCCAATACACTTGCCAACTATTAATTCCTCCTTCAAACATTTAAATAAAGCTCTTACTTTATTTTTCCTCAGTTTCAATAATTGAAATATATCCCATGACTTATATAATAAAATTACACTTAAATCCCCAATATTTTTTGAAGTACCTTGTGATGGGGTTTTGGGTCTCACAACTTGGACTCGAAAGACCTGTCCAAAAGCTTGGAATGATTCTGAACTTGATTATTAAATGTTTTTTATTGGTTGGCTAGATGCATGAAACTTTTTATCCAAGACTTCCCTACTATGAATGCAATGTGCTTTATAGTAACCATGCTCTCCACAAGTAAAACACACAAATGATTTGGTTTTAATTTGCTTTTTAACCTGCTTCTTTTCATGCTTCCTCGTACCATTCTTAGTCTTTTTTTGGGACTTGTCCTTACTTATGGGGTTGATGAGTTATAATTACCCTTCACAAAAATAGTCTTGGATATAGTGGGTGTGGTGTTCTCATTGGTATAGCCTAGGCCTTTCTTGTCACCCATACTTTTCCCTATACCAAAAATTTTATAAAGTTTCTCCATACTTTGAAAAATTCTTTTTGAGAGGTCTTGTGATTCATGAAGGTCTCTATCAAGTTTGATAAGTTTAAACTCAAGACCTTTCTTAGACTCTATAATCCCTTTATGCTCTCTCTCAAGGAAGCTCACCTTCTTATGGAGGGACTTCTCCTCCTCATGCCTAACAATGTGAGCCTTGGACTTCACTAAGTCCACATGAATCACTTTCTTCTCATCTTCACTCGCTTTGAGCCTCGTGCTCAATGAAAGTAACTTCTCAGTTTGTTTTACACACTCCTTATACAATTGATTATAAGCATCTTGGAGGTTTTCAACACTTTTGCTCTTATCCTCACTTTGTAGAGAGTTCAACTTCTAAGTCGTCTACAGTCATGGTAGGACTCAACTCAACTTCCTCTTCTTCATCCTTTGAATTTTCTCATGGGGGGTGGGGGAGGGGAGAGGCATGTGAACCTATGAAGGCTGTGAAGTTCTCTAAATCACTTTGAGAAGAGGAATCAACACTCGTTGTGGACTCATTTTCACTCTCACTCACTTTATTCTTCCAGGCTCTCCTCCGATCCTTGGGCATGTCCTTTTTCTTAGCATTTGGACATTCAATAGCTATGTGTCCAAACCCATGACAATCATAGCTTTGGAGACCTTGCCATTTCTTCACAACCTCATGTGGAGAAGTCCTTCCCCTACTCTATTTTCCCTTTTTAGGATACTTAGGTCTACTTGGGTTTCGTTTTGATTTTGAGGACTTGACACCACTATCCTTATAATAGTTTTTTAATTTTTGAGCAAGATAGGCTATGCCCTCTTCTTATAAATGGGGTGACTTAGATTTACCCCCTTCTTCAAATTTCAAATTTAACGCAATACCCTTCAATTTCTTGGGTGGAAAAAGGTTCATCTTGAAAGTCAAAATTGACCGAACTTGGTCTTCAATTGACATCGAAGCCATATTGACACTTGTCTCTAACAAGGTCACCTTCGGATGAAATCTATCATGTAGAGATCTCAAGATTTTCCACCTAATAACAGCATCGTCAATTTTGGTGCCTAATGGAAAGGAAGAGTTGATAATATCGCATAGTTTAGCATAAAAGTCACTAAATGTTTCTTCTTTTGCATCGTCAAAGTCTCGAACTAAGAGATATACCTTTGGGGACAAGACGTCTTGACCATTATAGTTCTTTCATGAGAGACCACAAGAATATCCCATGCCTCCTTCGCAATTTGCAATTCTTAGGAACTTGTTTGGTGTCATGACATTGAATATTGCATTCAAGCCTTTTGAGTTCCACCCCACTTGTTTGATCTCAATTTTAAACCAATTCTTCAGGGATTTTATTTCAAACAATTCTTCACCACCCACACAAGAGTTTGGTTAAGCGTCTTGCACAGTTAACCAAAATCTCTCATTGATAGATTTAGGAAATGCTCTCATGCAAGCTTTCCAATATGCAAAATTAGACTCGTCGAAGAGTGGTGGTCATTCAATTGAATCTTCTTCTTTTTGAGAATCCATTCGATACTAACTCATAGTAATAGATCTCAAGAAGAAAAACACTTAAGTGTGTCTACACTCTGATACCAATTATTTTTTTGAGAGGGGGAGAAAAAAGTGGATATTGAATCACAATTCTACACGTGGAGTGCACAACACAATCTAGGGGGTAAATTGGTTTTTCAAATTTAACCATAATCGATTACAAATTAAAATCTAATCTACCTCAATTACCTTTTCACACAATGATGTAGTAATTTAGTGTGAGAATCCCTTTTAATCACTACGACCCATCAAGACCATGAAGATTGATGTGGATTAATTGCTCAATTAATTTGCTTAAACACTCAATCTCACAATGACCCCAAAACCCAAATGCAACTAAGGATGAATATATGTCAATCAATCATTTAGACAAACACATAGTGCATGTGTGTGCAAACAATCACAAGGTTATAAGATTAGCCAATTACAAAAATATATTTAACAATTTGGTTTGCCTTTTGGACCATTGATTACTCATATATGCAAAGGAAGAGAGCTACAGTTTTGCCCAGGGATCAGAAGCAGAATGCCAAGAGGCCTTGAACAAGTGTTACATGAAGTAGAGGAAGGCCTAGGCTGCATATGTTGTAGTAGTAGAGGAGAAAGGAGAGGAAATGTAGGATCCACAAGTAGATATTGGACATCGTGCATCACCACCAGTTCATGCCCATGCAACTACATCTAAAGCACTACTATCCGAATTTGGTTTGGACATCTTTGTTGCCCAACTAGCTTAATTGGTTGACATGCTTACTAGGGTCGCATGTACTATGGAGGAGCATCACTGCCTTAATTCACAGAGGTTAGATGTTATGGATGGATTAATTGTGAGCCTAGATCCTTTTTAGTAGTTAGCTTTTGGGTTGATTGCACATAGAGTAGCGAGACTTCAGTGGTTGATAAAGGAGAAATAGGTTGAAGGTGATCTAGTGTTGGATTACAGTGACAACACAATCCTACCTTAACCCTAATGTGATGGTGGAGGTGGTACGGCCACAGGAGCCACTTAGGAGACTTTTATATTTGAGTTTTATGAGAGTTATTCATTCACGACATGTACTTAAGGTACCCTAATTTTTTATTGTTGACTTTTCCTTTTTATTGACTCTTGCACTTATGTTTTATTTTCTTTTGTTGTGACATACTCTTAGTCATGTGCTATTTGATGCTTTATTTTTTGAGACTTTGAGTTTAGGGTAATGTTTGTTTTTGCTTTACTTACATGCCTATTCTTTCTAGTTGGTTTATATTCATATCTTCTTGTTATACAATGATTCTATGTTGTGGTTGTTATGATAAGTCATTGGATTGACACTTTGTGAAAAATACATAAAGTCATTTATTGGCTGATGAGTGCGTCATATTGCATATTTAATGGCCTTACATGCATTTTAACTTAACTTTGTATTTAATTACTTAGAGTTACTCGAATTTATGAATAATGTTAAAATTTTGATGTTGCAGGTAATCATATGGTAAATGATGACTTTTGAAACCTTGCAATTAAGTGTGGATGAGTGGTGAAGAGATTGACACATTACATGACGATTAGGAGGCTTTAAAGTGGAAGAAATGATGGAGGTAATGGTACTTTGTATCATAGGTACCGGTGTCTAAGCCTACTAGAATGTTGGTATCTGCACCTGCATCATTTGGTATTAGTACCTCAGTTTTACCAATATTTGACCATGATCCACTTTAAATCTAAAAAAATTCAGATCTGGATGTTCTCTATCTTGTGTCAAAATTTCATCTTAATCAGACAGTGAGATCAAAAGTTATGACAAATTTACTAAAGATGTTCCTGAGCTAGCACCCCCATTATGACCTACCAATAGAAGGAAACCAAAACCTACCGGTAGGTTTTGCCTATTGGACAAAAACCTATCGGTAGGTTTTGTCATCAACTTACTGATAGATTTTACCTAAAAACACCAGAAAGCTGTAATCTCTTCTCCACCTGCTCTGTGGGCTTACCTCTACTTCTCCCACATATACCTTGACATAATCTACATACAAGTATGCCTCCCTACACCTAGAATCTAACTTTGGAAGAAAGAGCATGGAAATGGAAGAAAGAGAAAGACGGAGGCATGGTGGGTTACAGGCATGGCCTGTCCTTGCTTGTGTAAGTGTCCAACCCCTTCCCCATGCTTGGATGTCAGCTCTCACAAACCATGAAGGGGGTATGGATGAATTTGGATCAAGTCTTACAATATAATTCAGTTTTTACAAGCTTTTGAGAAGAGAGACTACCTAAGCTTAAGAGTAGTATAGAGAGAGAAGCTTTAGGAAGAAGATGAAGTTAGAGAGAGAAAGTTGGGTTTTCATATTTCTTTACCATTTTTAGTATTGTAAGCTTTAATCTACTTGTAATCTTTCCCTTTTTCACTTTTAAACTCTTTTATTTCAAGTTGTATGCAAGTTTAGCTAAGCAATTGTAGCATTTCAAGTTATACATTTGGGTATTTGCTTTCAATATTTCTATTTTGGTCATGAATGATATTTCACTTGTAGTTTAACTCTTTTCTTTCATTAATACAAGTTCCATGCTCCATTTCTCTACCATATCACTTTGTGTTGGGCTTTCCTTTTATTATGAGTAGCTAGATTTTTAGTTGGCTAATCCAAGGGAGATTTCCTCTTGGGTATGCTAAATCAACTCTCCTCCATTCTTCCTCATTATTTAAAGTGCTTGGTTTGACTAGGTTGAGTGCGGATGTGGATGTGAGCTTTTGATACACCGTAGACTTGTCACAGGTTATGCTTGAGTCTACACCTCCACATTTGTCCCTCACTTCCTATGAATCAATCAAGTATTGAGACACCATTGGTAGAATGTTTTGAGTTGATTTAGCATTCCTATTGGAATGACCTCTTCGGATTAGCCAACCTTGTTTTCATTGGACTTTTATCAAAAACTCCACTCACCAAAACATAAAATGACAAGATTTTACACTTTTCATTTCTTTACAAAATCACCTTCACCATAATTTGACCTTCCTTGCCTGAGGAGACTACCTTGGAATACCCATTCCAAAGTAGAATACCCATAATTGCAAGTCTCTCTTCGCCTGGGGAGAACTTTTGTGCACACACACATTTTCATTCACACACACGTTTTCCCCATTTCTAGCATTGAACTCAAGGGAGAATGACACACACCTACACACATAAGCCATATACACATTTGAGGGTTCATGTTTGGAGATTAGGATGAATGCAATCAAGTATTGGCCATGCAGGTTTTTATTGCCATTTCATTAAGGATTTTAGTGCATTGACGAGACCTTTGATGAATTTGTTAGCAAAGGATGTCCCATCCGTGTGGTTAGATGATTGTGAGACATCTTTTAAAAAACTTAAAAGTATGCTTACCTCACCTCCAATCATGCGACCACCCAAGTGGGAATTCCCATTTGAGCTCATGTGCGATGCAAGTGATTACGTGGTTGGCATAGTGCTAGGTCAAAGGAAATATATAAGGCCGTGTGCAATATAATATGCTAGTAAAACTCTAAATGAAGCACAAATGAGTTACACCACTTCTACAAAAGAGCTACTAGCCTTAGTGTTTGCATTGGATAAATTCAGGTCATACATCATTGGTTCACTTATTGTAGTCAACACTGATCACTTTGCTTTGAAGTATTTGTTGTCTAAGTAGGATGTTAAATCGAGACTCATTAGGTGGGTACTACTCTTTCAAGAATTTAACCTAATCATCAAGGAAAAAAAAAGGAGTAGAGAATTTGGTGGTAGACCATTTGTCATGGCTTGTTGTCCAAGACGCCAAAGAGCACATCCCTAACTTTGATTCTTTCCTGAATAAGCATCTATTTTCCATCCATTCAGTTTGTTCGTAGTATGCTAACATTTGCAATTTTCTTGCCATATGAAAAATTCCCCCACATTGGAGCCCTGAAGATAAGAGAAGATTCATGATAGATGTGAAGTACTTCTATTTCGACAACCCATACCTGTTCAAATATTGCCCTGATCAAGTCATGAGGAGGTGTGAACCAAAAAATGAGCAACGGGATGTCCTTTCTTTTTGTCATTCTAAAGTGTATGGGAGACACTTTTCTTCCAAGAAGACTTCAACTAAGATTTTACAAAGTGATTTTTATTGGCTTACACTAATTAAAGATTGCATATCATTTTGTAGCAATGTGATAGGTGTCAAAGGTTGGGAAGTATGACCCGTAGAAACATGATGCCCCTCTCCCTTATGCTTGTCATTGAAATTTTTGATTGTTGGGTCATCGATTTAATTGGTCCATTCCCTATGTATTTTGGCTACCTTATATACTTTTGGCAGTGGACTACGTGTCCAAGTAGGTAGAAGCAATCCCAACCAAGATTAATGACTACCGAGTCTTGGTCAAGCTTTTAAAAGAAACATATTTTCTAGGTTTAGAATGCCTCGTGCGATGATAAGTGATGGTGGCTCACATTTTTGCAATAGACCATTTACATATTTGATGTAGAAATATGGAGTGACATACAAGGTAACCACCACCGCTTATCACCCACAGATTAATGGCCAAGCTAAGTTGGCCAACAAGGAGATAAATAGCACACTTGAGAAAATGGTTAACCTGAATTGCAAGGATTGATCACTCAGGTTGACCGATTCCTTGTGGGCTTACCACACCACTTACAATTCCATTCTTGGTTTGTCTCCCTATCAGCTAGTCTATGGTAATGCTTTTCACTTGCCCGTGGAGATGGAGCACAAAGCATATTGGGCCATAAAAAACTTGAATTTCAACCTGAGATTAAATGGGGAACATAGGAAGTTGGAGTTAAATGAATTGGATGCAATTTGCAGAGGTGTATACAAGAGCTCTAGAATTCACAAGGACAGTGCCAAAATTTTCCATGACAAATCCATTTTGTGAAAAACATTCAAGCCTGGCCAAAAAGTGCTTTGTATAATTAATGCCTCTCCATTTTTCAAGGAAAGTTTTGATTGAGATGGGATGACCCCTACATTGTCAAGGTGGCATACCCACAAAGAGTCATGGACATAGAAAACTCCGAAAATGGTAAAACATTCAAGGTCAATGACCAAAGACTTAAACCATTTTTTGAGGGTTTTGAAATTCAAGAAGTGGAGGAGGAGTTGTTGGATCAGGTCTATCTGCATATTGTTGAGGCATAACTATTCAAGTAGTTATTAGTGTACGGTTGTTTTCCTTTGTCCTTTACTTTCTAAGTTAAATTATCTACTTATTTTCATCTGTGCATTACTGTTCTTTCTTTATGTGTGCAGATAATGGTATTTTTGTTAAAGCTCATTGCGAGGTACCCTTCTTGTCTTTTAAATTCCATCATCTCATTGCATGTCTTTTTGTAGCATTGAGGACAATGCGTAGTTCAAGTTAGGGGGTAAGGTGCACCATTTGTATAATACACCAATTTTTGTTGACATTACCATTTTGTGGTGAGATGCACCATTCACATATTTTACTAATTTTTGCATAGACTAGTTGGAAATATGTGAAAAAAAAATTTTGAAATTTTTATTTAAATTTTTGTGTGGAAAATATCCGAATGTTGAATCATATTCCCCTATTCAAATGGTTATGGTGTTTTTGATAGCTTGATCTTCATTTCAACTTTGAATACATGAGCACACCATTGAAGTTTATTCTATGCCTAAGTAGCACATATGTATTATTTTGGCAATTTGCTGATTGGATCCACATTTTAGAGCTTAACATATATAGTGGAGATGAAGTAACCATGTGAGCTTTAGTGCCAATTCTTTTTAGAGGAAACTTAAATTTACTGAAAGGAACAATTTTTAAAATTTAAAATTTGTTCAATAATCTCATTATGATTTCTTTGGTTAGAGTGTGACGCCCCTAAAACCAGTGGTCATTCCGTTGACCACCTGTTAACCCGCGGAAAGACCCGTGAGTGTTGCTTGATTCGACATCACGTTAATATTATTCCATTATTCGAAATTTTTACTCACACGTGTAACCTGTGTTCCTTTAATCATTTAATCCAACAAAGGTCCAATATACATTGTGTAATGTTCATTTGTATCATTGGAACCAAGTAAAACAAGGCCCAAAGACATGGCACCTTAGTGTTAAAATTTCAAATTTTTGGAGACAGTACCGATACTATGTACTGGTACTGTTTGTTCATTGGCCCTGGCAGTACCGGTACCGTCAAGACTATACCGATACTATCTACCTTCCAAAAATTGTTTTTTTTCAAATTTTTGAAAAGAGTACCGGTACTGTCTGCTTGCTAGACCAAACTATACCGGTACTCCCTGCCCAGTTTAGCCTATTTTCACTGTTTTTCCTCTCAAAACCATTTCAATGTCTATTTTTTCCATCCAAAACATATTTAACCATGTTTTTCATATAAAAGTGAATATATACAAGGTCTATTACAAATTTTTTTCAAAAACTTCTTTTTTCAAAAGCCACAACCCGATTTTTCTTCAATGTTGAGGCCCCGAACGCGAGTCATCTGCCTGTATGAACCCCGTACTTGAAATGTGTTCCCGTATAAGGTGAGCCAATGCCCAGTAGAATATTTCCTACAGAGGCTACTCCCCAACCTAGGTGCATATGAATGTACACATGCAACAATCCACAATTATATAATCATGTAATCATTCCAATCTAGAAGATATGTATTCCATGTTGGAATTTACCATGCCATGCCATAAATGAAATGACATTCACTCCCGCATTTTAATCCCGAGCCTTTTCCGGCTCCTCAACACATGCAAATGCCAATGAATATAAAACTGAGTCTTTCTAGCTCCCGCCATTTTTATTATCCTCAAAATGGCTATTTAAAATCTCCGGGTCTTTATTTGGGGTGGATATTTATGGACTTACACCAATGGCACCCAACTGACACAGAATTCATGGACATCCACCAACGGTTCCGTGTGCACCGACACACTTCATGGGCTCTTATACCAACGGAGTGCGTATCCAATCACCGGGCCTCTCACCTGAGGAATAGTTTAGCCCTTCTTGCTGCCCCGACCCAATTTTCCTTTCATGTATTCATGAGACTCAGTTGGGTCTTCAGTCCAACTTTATCGAGCCCATTCATCAATCACCAAATATCGTGTTTGATTCAACCATGCACCCACGCACCCACACTCATGCTTATGGATGTGTTTCCCCCGTGTAAATGCAATGTAGTTCACCACTGTAGAATCCATGTTATACTCTATATGTAATGAGTGTCAATTGAGTAATTTAACCACATATCTCCATATATGTCATGACAATCTATAGCAATTGCATATAATTACCATAAATCAACATAATACTAATATATTAACAAATATATAGCAATTCATTCATCCTCAACAAATTTCACAAGCTTGTTATACATAAACCATACTATAACAACTTAATTTCCTCATAGGCAATTAGCAAAATACCTTAAGGTACAATTCATGTTATCACACAAGAATTTCCGCCTCATTCACAAGGCATAATATAAAATATATAGCATGCCCAAAATATCAAGTTCCAAGGAAATCCCACAAGTAATTTCCTATGCCAACATAACTAGGAATTGGTCTAGGCCAAATTCCATACCCATTTCCTCATTTCCAAAACCACAGTCAAGTG
This sequence comes from Ilex paraguariensis, assembly GCA_963454935.2. Classification (NCBI taxonomy): domain Eukaryota; kingdom Viridiplantae; phylum Streptophyta; class Magnoliopsida; order Aquifoliales; family Aquifoliaceae; genus Ilex; species Ilex paraguariensis. The sequence goes on from CAUOFW020009501.1 coordinate 780,143, forward strand.
ACCTAGGTTATTCTATACCCTTACCCCATTCATAATACACCCTATGTAAGAAAGTAAACAAAATTAGGAGAAACCTTACCTCTTAGAGCGTGATACAAGTGGTAGACGCCCCAAGAACACAACACCCCTCCAAATCTTGAATTTCCCCAAAATCCTTTCCTTGGATCTTCGGTGAAATCCTTCGTTCTTGGTACGTACAGGTAACCCTCGTCGCGTAGACCAACTTTAGTTCTTGGTCCAATGAATTCTGACCGACGGAACTCTTTGGATCGGAGGAGAAAGCCTTGAAAAATAAGTTTTCTCTCTTCTCTCTCTTTTCTTTTTTCAACGTCTAAACTCAGCCCGCTAAAGGGTGAGAATATCTGATTTTTCAGATATTTAGCCCCTATTTATACTTTTTAATTGTGCGGTCCACATCACCCCGCACGTTTATTACTTTCGGGTCCGCTTTTAACCCGGAACGATTCATTTTAATCTAGTTTAAATCCAAATTAATTTTATTTGAACTTTTATTCAATTATAAGCAACTTTTATAAAATTCATTTTTGGGGACCTTTGAAAGGCCATTCGTTACCCATTTGTCTTGTAAAACGTGTAAAATTTGATTATCTGAGAATTCGACGAAAATTGACTTGACAGCTCGATTTTGTGATACGAATCCAATGGTGAGGTCCGTTGCTTGATCTGAGCTCTACAAAAATACTGATTTTAAACCCGCATTATAGGGGCAAATTACCATTTTTCCCTTTTTCCAAAAAATTTAAATTTTTACCCAGGTTTTACATTCTTCTCCCCTTAAAAGAATTTCGTCTCCAAAATTCACACACACATACACATTTAAACACATTCATATGCAACAGTCATATATATATACAAAGTGACTATGAGAAATGTACCTCCATCCTCGAACCGAAACGGATAATTGGTACGTATGGTATCCTCACGCTCCCATGTCACCTCGTCCAATCCTCTGTGCTACCACAACACCTTCACTAGCTTCACAGTCTTACCTCGCAAAACCTGATTTCGGCCATCCATGATGCTCATCGGTCCCTCCTCGAAAGTCCCATTGGCATTAACAACTAGCTCTCCCCAGTCCACCATATGAGTCGTATCCGGGGTGTATTTTTGGAGCATGGAGACATGAAATACCACATGAACACCTAATAAACTTGGCGGTAATGCCAACCGGTAAGCCACCGTGCCCACCCTTTCGAGTACCTCGAAGGGCCCAATAAATCTCAGTGAAAGTTTTTCCCGCTTCTCGAATTTGAGCACTCCTCGTTTAGGTCTCGCCTGCAAGAAAACATGATCACCCACCTCAAACTCTAGAGGTCGCCACCGTCTGTTAGTGTAACTCTTCTGTCGGCTTTGAGTCATGAGAAGACGCTTTCGAATCAAATCCACCTTCTTTGAGGTGTCTCTAATTAACTCTGAACCTGTAGAAGATTTCTTTCCTACCTCCGTCCAACAAATTGGAGAATGACAAGGCCTCCCATATAATGCCTCATAGGGTGCCATCTGTATGCTCGCCTGGTAACTGGTGTTGTAGGCGAACTGTACCAAGGGTAAGTGATCTTCCCAACTACCCTTAAGATCTAGGACGCATGCCCATAACATGTCCTCTAACGTCTGAATAGTCCTCTCAGACTGACCGTTCGTTTGGGGATGAAAAGTAGTGCTCATCATCAACTGTGTCCCCATAGCTCGTTGGAAACTCTCCCAAAAATGAATCATAAACTTGGGATCCCGATCCGATACTATATATACGGGCACCCCATGCAACCGGAGAAGCTCCTGTATATACGACCTACAAAATTCCTCTATTGTGAAGGTCATCTGCACCGCCAAAAAATGTGCCGACTTAGTAAGCCAGTCGACTATCACCCACACCACGTCATGCCCCCGCGATGTCTGTGGCAAGTGAGTCACAAAATCCATCGTGACATGCTCCCACTTCCACTCAGCTACGTCCAAGGGCTGGAGTAACCCTGCTGGTCTCTAGTGTTCAGCTTTCAGTTACTGACACGTGATTCATCGGCTAACAAAATTCCCAACGTCTTTCTTCATCCCGCTCTAATAATACTACTGACAGAGATAATGATACATCTTCGTGCCACCTGGGTGCACAACAAATTGGGAGTAATAGAATTCCCTAAGGATCTCCTCTCTGAGCTCCATAGACTGGGAAACCACAATCCTTCCCATAAACTGAAGACTACCATCCGAGTGAATGGTCTAGCCCTTGTCACCCGTACCTGCCTATACCAAGTCCCTGACGGATGATAACTCTACATCCTGGCTCTGGGACTCAATCACCATGCTGAGTAGGGAAGGTGTAGCCACCAAACTCCCTAAAGTACCCTGAGCCTGCCCCATGTAATGTAGCCCGAACTGTCCCACAGTCTCGAGCATTTGCCACTCCTCGGAAGCCACACTAGCCAAGACTCCTTATGACTTCTTGCTGAGTGCATCAACCACCACATTTGCCTTACTGGGATGGTAATGCAAAGTGAAGTCGTAGTCCTCCAGAAACTCCATCCACCTACGTTGCCTCATGTTGAGGTCCCACTGTGTAAAGATGTACTTCAGACTCTTATAGTCCGAAAATATCTCAAATTCCTCACCGTATAGATAGTGGGGCCAAGCCTTCAAGACAAAGACAATGACCGCCAACTCCATGTCATGTGTGGGGTAATTATACTCATGGTTCTTTAACTGCCGAGAAGCATAAGCCACCACCCTCCCGAACTGCATCAAAACTCAACGAAATATGTCCTTTGAGGTATCACAAAACACCGTGTACCTCTGTCTCCTTTGTGGGACTATCAGGATAGGAGTTGAAGTAAGCCTCCTCTTCAACTCCTGGAATGCCTTCTCACATGAGTCATTCCATTCAAACTTGACCTCTTTTCGGGTCAACGTGGTCACAAGTGTAGCTAGTCGAGAGAAGTCTTCAATGAACCTCCGATAATACCTTGCCAATCCCAAGAAACTGCGTATCTCAAAAACTAATTTTGGCCTTTCCCAATTCATGACTGCCCCAACTTTCTTCGGGTCCACGGATACACCCGAGGCCGACACCACGTGCCCTAAGAATTTCACTTCCGTAAGCCAAAATTCACACTTGCTGAACTTGGTGAACAACTGATGGTCTCTCAAGGTCTGAAGAACAACCCTCAAGTGACCATCATGCTCCTCCTCAGACTTGGAGTAGATCAAGATGTCATCAACAAAAACTACGACGANACTTGGCGTACAATTGATAATCTCTCAATGTCTGGAGAACAATTCTCAAGTGACCCNGGGCCAAGCCTTCAAGACAAAGACAATGACCGCCAACTCCATGTCATGTGTGGGGTAATTATACTCATGGTTCTTTAACTGCCGAGAAGCATAAGCCACCACCCTCCCGAACTGCATCAAAACTCAACGAAATATGTCCTTTGAGGTATCACAAAACACCGTGTACCTCTGTCTCCTTTGTGGGACTATCAGGATAGGAGTTGAAGTAAGCCTCCTCTTCAACTCCTGGAATGCCTTCTCACATGAGTCATTCCATTCAAACTTGACCTCTTTTCGGGTCAACGTGGTCACAAGTGTAGCTAGTCGAGAGAAGTCTTCAATGAACCTCCGATAATACCTTGCCAATCCCAAGAAACTGCGTATCTCAAAAACTAATTTTGGCCTTTCCCAATTCATGACTGCCCCAACTTTCTTCGGGTCCACGGATACACCCGAGGCCGACACCACGTGCCCTAAGAATTTCACTTCCGTAAGCCAAAATTCACACTTGCTGAACTTGGTGAACAACTGATGGTCTCTCAAGGTCTGAAGAACAACCCTCAAGTGACCATCATGCTCCTCCTCAGACTTGGAGTAGATCAAGATGTCATCAACAAAAACTACGACGAACTTATCAAGGTAGGGTTGAAACAACCTATGCATGAGATCCATGAATGTCAATGGGGCATTCTTCAATCCAAAAGGCATGACTGTAAACTCGAAATGCCCATACCGCATCCAAAACACCGTCTTAGAGATATCCGCCTGTCTAACCCTCAAGTGATGGTAACCGGTGCAGAGATCTATCTTGGAGTAGACCCGCACCCCTCTCAGCTGATTAAATAAATCATCAATCCTCGACAAAGGGTATCTATTCTTGATAGTACCCTGATTCAACTGCTGATAATCTATACACAAACGAAGGGTCTTGTCTTTCTTCTTGGAAAACAATACCAGAGCGCCCCAAGGCAAAGTGCTCAGTCTAATAAAGCCCCTGTCCAACAATTATTGCAATAGGATCTTGAGTTCTTGCAACTCAGCTAGCACCATCCCATGTGGAGTCATAGAAATAGGCAATGTACCAAGATACAACTCAATGGTGAAGTCTACATCCCTATGTGGAGGTAATCCCGGTAATTTATCCAAAAAATTATCTTCATACTCACACACCACTCGAGGTAGACCCAAATCCCATCTTGCCTTGTCCCCTAGGATAAGGCTTGCTATCCAACCCATCAGCTGCCCATGCCACCGAAAATCATACACGACTTGGGGTAACGCATCTTGCTTTTCTCCTTGGAACTTGAAACAAACACCATCAGACATATAAGCAGTGATCATTTTTCGATCACAATCAATGATGACTCGATGTGCTGTCAACCAATCCATCCCAAGGATAAACATCAAACTCTAACATGTCCATGACCCTAAGGTCCACGGTGAGTAGAATCCATGATATCTCTAACTCACAACCTCGACATATCTAATCAACTCTCACCCTAGTTCCAAGAGAAAAACTCATATGCAATGGCTTTTCCAAGGTCTCAACCTCTAAACCCAAGTGTTTCACACAAGATGCAGTAATAAATGAATGTGATGCACCAGAATCAAATAACACCCTAGCCTATAAGCGAGAGAGTAGGAATCTACCCTATATCACCGAATGGTCTACTGACTCAGTCTGTGGCATAATGGCGTAGACACGCCCCTAGGTCCCTGAAGTACCGGCTTGTGAGCCCTGTCCTCGGCTTTGACCCATGCCTTGGCCTATCTCGCCTACTTGTGGAGTCCCTGCATGTGAAGTGGTAGAACCTTTGTCTAGCCCCTGAAACTGATACTGGCTCCCCTGGCCCATGGTGGGGTAGTGAGGAGTAAAATGTGTCTTTGGCTACCCTACAGACAACTGTGACTGAGATGAGCCATAGCCTTGGGATATCTACCTCTAGGGACAATCCCGTTTCATGTGTCCCTGCTGGTGGCAATGAAAACATGTCCTTTGCCCCACCTAACATGTAGTCTGTTGATTTCCTCCACCTTGGGAGGATTAACCTTGACCTTGGCCTTGATAACCACGACCCTGCCCCTATGGTCCCTAGGAAGTAAAGGTCCTCTGTCTCTTTTTTGAGCTAGAAGAAGAGGATTAACCCTCCTTCTTCTTATCTTTCACACCCGCCTCTCGGATGTTCTGCGTATCCTCTGCCTCTCTCTCAATGGCCATAGCAGTCGTGACCATTGAGTCCAAGTCTTGCAGAAGAAAACCTACAATTTTACCCTGGATGGACAACTTCAGACCATCGTCAAACTTCCTCACCTTGGCCATGTCTCTAGCCACGTAATCATTGGCGAAGCGGGCAAACTCGGTGAACTTAGCCACGTACTCCATCACCGTCATTGTGCCTTGTCTCAAATCCAAGAACTCCCGGGCCTTTGCACGTCTAGCAGCCGCTGGAAAGTATTTGACCATGAAAAGCTCCTTGAACTCGGCCCATGTCATTACCTCCTAGTTCTTCGAGGTCTTAACCCAATCCCAACAAACTTTGGATTCTCCCTCTAGCTGAAAAGGAGCTAGGGTTATCTTTGTGGCATTGGAGGTGATCTCCATAGCCCTTAAGATCTTATCCACATGTCGGAACCAATGGTCAGCCACCATAGGATCCGCCCCTCCCAGAAAGATCAAAGGATTATGTGCCTTAAACTTTTGGAGGTTACTCGTGCCTCCTTGACCCACATTTGCACCTGTTTGTGCAACATTAGTAGCTGTAGCACTAGCTCGTGCAATCGTAGCAGCCGCCGCACCAATAGCCTCCACAAAGGTTTGTTGGTCAAAAGCCGGTGGTGGTTGGTTGTTCCATACACCACCTCGGCGTCCTCTTCCTCAATTTGCTATCTACACACACATCAAATAGCAATCAAACACTCACATAGTATCCCAAGATAGGGAATCAAGTTTAAAACTTGGAGATTTTTCTCCTTGTCTCGCTAGTAATGTGTATACCCTATACTAGTAGACTTTTACACCATGAACTACACCGTTCATCCCTTTTTTTTTCGAAACATAACCTTGGGTTTTCTAACCCTAGTGTTTCCCTTTTTCATATACATTTGACCATGTATATATTTCACATAGCATGCAGCTCATAACATATAGCACACAACATGTAGCAATTAAACACATAACATGAATGCACAATGAAAGCTATGGTCTAGACCCAATGCCCATCAAGCCCTAGGTAATTCATATACCTATGCTCTGATACCAAGTTGTGACGCCTCTAAAACTGGGGGTCATTAATTTACCATTGACCACCCATCAACCCGCGGAAAGACCCATGAGTGTCGCTTGATTCGACATCACGCTAATATTATTCCATTATCTAAAATTTTAACTTACACGTGTAATCCGTTTTCCTTTAATCATTTAATCCAACCAAGGTCCAATATACATCATGTAATGTTCATTTGTATATTTGGAACCAAGGAAAATAAGGCCCAAAGACATGGCACCTTAGTGTTAAAATTTCAAAGTTTTGGAGACAGTACCGGTACTGTCTGCCTTCCAAATTTTTTTTTTTTTCAAAGTTTTGAAAAGAGTATCGGTACTGTGTGCTTGCTGGACTAGACTGTACCGGTACTCACTGCCCACTTTAGCCTATATCCAATGTTTTTCTTCTCAAAACCATTTCAAAGTCTATTTTTTCCATCCAATACATATTTAACCATGTCTTTCATATAAAAGTGAATATATACAAGGTCTATTACAAAACATTCCATACATTTACATGTCAAATGGAATTTAACAAAATTTTTACAAAAACTTCTTTTTTCAAAAGGCACAACCCGACTTTTCTTCAACGTTGAGGCCCCGAACGCGAGTCCTCTGCCTATACAAACCTCGCACCTGAAATGTATTCCCGTATAAGGTGAGCCAATGCCTAGTAGAATATTTCCTACAGAGGCTACTCCCTAACCTAGGTGCATATGAATGTACACATTCAACAATCCATAATTATATAATCATGTAATCATTCCAATCTAGAAGATATATATTCCATGTTGGAATTTACAATGCCATGCCATGAATGAAATGAGATTCACTCCCACATTTTAACCCCAAGCCTTTCCTGGCTCCTCAATGATTAACCCTAATTAAGGCATAATTTAATAGGTAAATTGTGTTAGTTGAATAAAGTTAAACTAGTCAAAATAAATCAAATTAGAATTAGTGTGTGAATAAAGGATAATGCATTAATTGTTGTTCTTTTCAGGATTTTGTGCGTCAAAGCTACAAACTACTGGGGAGCCAATTGCATTAAAGCTACAAACTACTGGGGTGCCAATTATCAAAGCTCAAAACAAAGGAGGATCAAAGAATTCAAGGCCACCTAACAAGATTTTCAAGTCCACCTAACAAGATTCAAAGTCACCTAACAAGATTTTCAAGTCCACCTAACAAGACTCTTCAAGTCCACCTAACAAGATTCAAGGCCACCTAACAAGACTTTCACCCTCCCTTGTTGCCTATAAATACCACCCCTTAGGACTTGTAAAGCATTCATCTTTTGGTAGTGGAAAACCCTCCAAAAGTATTATTGCTTTCCTTATTGCTTATAGCTTTCTTTAAGTATTGCTTTCTTTTATTGTATTCTTGCTTCCTTTTAATTTATTGCTTTCTTTTACTTTAAGTATTGCTTTCTTTTATTGTGTTATTGCTCTTTTACTTCCATTGCTTGAGCTTCCTTCTTCCCTTAGAGGAGTGAAACTCTTCCACTTTTCTAGAGCTTTACCAAAGCCGTGAAGGGTGGAACGTGATTCACTCATTCTTTGTCGAAGATCGGCTCCTTGTGTAAAATGTGTTACCTTGTAACTCCTCTACTTGGAGGGATGAGCATCACTCACTTTTCTAGTTTTAACAAAGCCATGAAGAGTGAGTAGTTTCTCATCCAATCTTTAGTAAGAGGTGGTTATCCGGAAGTTAAATTTATGCAATTCGTTTATGCTTAGCTTTAGTCTTTATTTTTTCATAATGTCTTCTCATCATATTGTTGTCTTTATTTTAAGCATGAATAGCTAAATCTCTTAGTTGGCAAAACCAAGAGGAACCTCCACTTGGGTATACCATTTCAACTCATTCTCCTCCCCTCTTTCAGAGTTCAATGGTTCGGTTTGACTGGGTTGAGGGTGGATAACTTGGTGAGTCTTTGATATTCCGTAGGCCTAGTCACGGTTTATGCTTAGATACTCACCAATCTTACCCCTAGCTTCCCACGAATCAATCGTTCATTCATGCTCTATTGGAGGAGGGTTTCGAGTTGAGACGGTATTCCTATTGGAGTGACCTCTTGGATTTGCCAACATTTGTTTCTCATTTTACTAGCATCAAAACAACTTCACCAAACAACTTCCAACAATCAAAGATTTTACACTTTCTTTCTCCCAAAATCACCTTCCCCTCGGTTTACTTCCTTCCCCGTGGAAACGACCTTGGAATACTACCAAGTAAAACACGATCCGTGAAAGTCTCCTTGCGCTTGGGGAGCATTTTTGTTCACAGATACTCACATTTGAAATCTCATTCATCCATCATTCCGTTGCCCTTTCTTTTGACCTNCCATACATTTACATGTCAAATGGAATTTAACAAAATTTTTACAAAAACTTCTTTTTTCAAAAGGCACAACCCGACTTTTCTTCAACGTTGAGGCCCCGAACGCGAGTCCTCTGCCTATACAAACCTCGCACCTGAAATGTATTCCCGTATAAGGTGAGCCAATGCCTAGTAGAATATTTCCTACAGAGGCTACTCCCTAACCTAGGTGCATATGAATGTACACATTCAACAATCCATAATTATATAATCATGTAATCATTCCAATCTAGAAGATATATATTCCATGTTGGAATTTACAATGCCATGCCATGAATGAAATGAGATTCACTCCCACATTTTAACCCCAAGCCTTTCCTGGCTCCTCAATGATTAACCCTAATTAAGGCATAATTTAATAGGTAAATTGTGTTAGTTGAATAAAGTTAAACTAGTCAAAATAAATCAAATTAGAATTAGTGTGTGAATAAAGGATAATGCATTAATTGTTGTTCTTTTCAGGATTTTGTGCGTCAAAGCTACAAACTACTGGGGAGCCAATTGCATTAAAGCTACAAACTACTGGGGTGCCAATTATCAAAGCTCAAAACAAAGGGGGATCAAAGAATTCAAGGCCACCTAACAAGATTTTCAAGTCCACCTAACAAGATTCAAAGCCACCTAACAAGATTCTTCAAGTCCACCTAACAAGATTCAAGGCCACCTAACAAGACTTTCACCCTCCCTTGTTGCCTATAAATACCACCCCTTAGGACTTGTAAAGCATTCATCTTTTGGTAGTGGAAAACCCTCCAAAAGTATTATTGCTTTCCTTATTGCTTATAGCTTTCTTTAAGTATTGCTTTCTTTTATTGTATTATTGCTTTCTTTTAATTTATTGCTTTCTTTTACTTTAAGTATTGCTTTCTTTTATTGTGTTATTGCTTTTTTTTACTTCCATTGCTTGAGCTTCCTTCTTCCCTTAGAGGAGTGAAACTCTTCCACTTTTCTAGAGCTTTACCAAAGCCGTGAAGGGTGGAACGTGATTCACTCATTCTTTGTCGAAGATCGGCTCCTTGTGTAAAATGTGTTACCTTGTAACTCCTCTACTTGGAGGGATGAGCATCACTCACTTTTCTAGTTTTAACAAAGCCATGAAGAGTGAGTAGTTTCTCATCCAATCTTTAGTAAGAGGTGGTTATCCGGAAGTTAAATTTATGCAATTCGTTTATGCTTAGCTTTAGTCTTTATTTTTTCATAATGTCTTCTCATCATATTGTTGTCTTTATTTTAAGCATGAATAGCTAAATCTCTTAGTTGGCAAAACCAAGAGGAACCTCCACTTGGGTATACCATTTCAACTCATTCTCCTCCCCTCTTTTCAGAGTTCAATGGTTCGGTTTGACTGGGTTGAGGGTGGATAACTTGGTGAGTCTTTGATATTCCGTAGGCCTAGTCACTGTTTATGCTTAGATACTCACCAATGTTACCCCTAGCTTCCCACGAATCAATCGTTCATTCATGCTCTATTGGAAGAGGGTTTTGAGTTGAGACGATATTCCTATTGGAGTGACCTTTTGGATTTGCCAACATTTGCTTCACATTTTACTAGCATCAAAACAACTTCACCAAACAACTTCCAACAATCAAAGATTTTACACTTTCTTTCTCCCAAAATCACCTTCCCCTCGGTTTACTTCCTTCCCCGTGGAAACGACCTTGGAATACTACCAAGTAAAACACGATCCGTGAAAGTCTCCTTGCGCTTGGGGAGCATTTTTGTTCACAGATACTCACATTTGAAATCTCATTCATCCATCATTCCGTTGCCCTTTCTTTTGACCTCACCCCTAGGAGAGTGACACTCCCCTTTATTCATATACTATACATGCTAAAAGGTGATGTTTATAGGTTAGGAAACAACAAGGAAATTTGTCAAGCACTCAACCCATGCAAATGCCAATGAATATAAAACGGAGCCCTTCTAGCTTCTGCCATTTTTATTATCCTCAAAATGGCTATTTAAAATCTCTGGGTCTTTATTTGGGGTGGATATTTATGGACTTACACCAACGGCACCCAACCGACACAGAATTCATGGACTTGCACCAATGGTTCCGCGTACACCGACACACTTTATGGGCTTTTATACCAACGGAGTGCGTATCCAATCGCTGGGCCTCTCACCCGAGGGATAGTCTAGCCCTTTTTGCCACCCCGACTCAATTTTTATTTCATGTATTCATGACACTCAATCGGATCTTCAGTCCAACTTTCCTGNACAAGATTTTCAAGTCCACCTAACAAGATTCAAAATCACCTAACAAGATTTTCAAGCCCACCTAACAAGATNCCACCCCGACTCAATTTTTATTTCATGTATTCATGACACTCAATCGGATCTTCAGTCCAACTTTCCTGAGCCCACTCATCAATCACCAAATATGGTGTTTGATTCAACCATGCACCCACACACCCACACTCATGCTTATGGATGTGTTTCCCTGTGTAAATGCAATGTAGTGCACCATTGCAATATCCATGTTATGCTCTATATGTAATGAGTGTCAATTGAGCAATTTAACCACATATCTCCATATATGTCATGGAAATCTATAGCAATTACATATAATTACCATAAATCAACATGATACAAATATATTAACAAATATATAGCAACTCATTCATCCTCAACAAATTTCACAAGCTTGTTATACATAAGCCATACTATAACAACTTAATTTCCTCTTAGGCAATTAGCGAAATACCTTAAGGCACAATTCATGTTATCACACAAGAATTTTCACCTCATTCACAAGGCATAATTTAAAACATATAGCATGCCCAAAATATCAAGTTCCAAGGAAATCCCACAAGTAATTTCCTATGCCAATATAACTAGGAATTGGTCTAGGCAAAATTCCATTTCCTCNAGGCCTAGTCACTGTTTATGCTTAGATACTCACCAATGTTACCCCTAGCTTCCCACGAATCAATCGTTCATTCATGCTCTATTGGAAGAGGGTTTTGAGTTGAGACGATATTCCTATTGGAGTGACCTTTTGGATTTGCCAACATTTGCNCCATAGTCAAGTGACCTAGGTTATTCTATACCCTTACCCCATTCATAATATGCCCTATGTGAGAAAGTGAACCAAAACAGGAGAAATCCTATCTCTTGGAGCGTGATACAAGTGGTAGATGCCTCAAGAACACAACACCCCTCCAAATCTTTAATTTTCCCAAAATCCTTCCCTTGGATGTTCGATGAAATCCTTCGTTCTTGGTACGTACGCGTAGCCCTCGTCACGTAGACCAACTTTAGTTCTTGGTCCGATGAATTTCGACCGACGAAACTCCTTGGATTGGAGGAGTAAGCCTTGAAAAATAAGTTTTCTCTCTTCTCTCTCTTTTCTCTCTTTTCTCTCTTCAATGTCTGAACTTAGCTAGCTAAAGGGTGAGAATATTTGATTTTTCAGATATTTAGCCCTTTTTAATTGCGCACTTCACATTGTCCCGCATGTTTATTACTTCTAGGTCCGTTTTTAATCCGAAACGATTCATTTTAATCTGGTTTAAGTCCAAATTAATTTTATTTGAACTTTTATTCAATTATAAGGAATTTTTATAAAATCCATTTTTGGGGACCTTTGAAAGGTCATTCATCACCCATTTGTGTCTTAAAACATGTAAAATCCGATTATCTCATAATTCAACAAAAATTGACTTGGCAGCTCGATTTCATGATACGAATCCAACAGTGAGGTCTGTTGCTTCTTCCCAGCTCTAGAAAAATACTGATTTTAAACCCGCATTATAGCCCTTTTTCAAAAAAGTTAAATTTTTACTGGGGTTTTACGTGCATATGGATAGTGATTGACTTTGTCTTAAAATGCCAATATGTCTCCCGATGCTTATCTAGAGATAATATTAGGCCATCTTTGAATTGTGTTAAGCTTAGCCTTTTCTTGTGAAAATTTTATCCCTTGGGTAGTGATTAAGTATTAATTGAAAATTTGTATCCATGCCACATGTTTTGCCAAGCCACTGCAAAATGATTACAATTATCACACCTTGGTCTTTCCGAGACTGACTGTGATTAATCATAAAGAAAGGGTAATGTGGTGAGTAAACCCAAAATGGATGAATGGCATTGAATGAAAAAGAAGAGAGAAAGCCAAGAAAAGGGAGAAAAAGGGGGTTGAAAAAGAAGAAAAATGTTGAGGAAAGAAGGAAAAAAGAGACAAAGTTGACGTGAAGGTGTAAAGCTGAAAATTCCACAAAAAGAAAATTTTTGATAATAAAGGTCATGTCCTCGGAATAACCCTTTTTGCCTCCCTCTACCTTTCATTTCACTCAACCCAAATATCACCCTAAGGCCTCATTAAAACCTATGAAAGCCCTAAATGATCTAGAGAAAGCATGGTGAGAACATACTTCAAATGAAAGGAAAAGTTGGTTTTGTTATCTAGTGCCCTAACATTTCATTCATGTGATTATGCCAAGGTTGTTCCAATTGTTATGGATGCACGTCATTTCTAGATTATATGTGAGTATATTTCAGTTTGTGCCCAAGATTTCATCTCACATATACAAATTGAGAGCATGTCAGGATAATCATAGAGTATTCATTTTTGAGAGAAACCCTTGGTGAGAATTGCATCAAAGCTAAATTTGGATAGTCAAGCGAATGTGGATTTTGTTGAGTAAATGTTTAAATTGCATGTTCATTTCACACATACACGGGTTTTTAAAGGAAATGTGTAGGTGTATAATCTAGAATAACATTTAAAGCTATGATGAAACTTATGTGTGATTGGTTTGGGTGTTTGGGAATTTATGTCTCGCAACCCAGAACTGCTAGAATAAGGGAATATTGCTCAAATGTTAGATATGGGAAAGAAAGAGGAATACCCTTTTTACTTTAGTTTGTGTTTTACTTGTTGAGTGTTCATTTTGTTGAATTTTGAATTCTATATCATGTGTTTTGAAAGCATCAAGACTCAAATCGCATCTCAAATTTATAGATGAATTTGGGCATAGTCATGATTCACTAGCATGGATCATGTCTTTGGATAGTTGAGTTAGGAAATAGGTTATTAGAATATTTTGGAGTTGAATAAACTTGGAGTGGGAGTGAGAAACAAAAAATAGGAAATTTTTGCAAAAATTGAACCAGCTACCGATAGAAGCCTTATGATCTACCGATAGCTTGTGGCATAATGGCTGGAACAGTAGAAAGAACAACTACCGGTAGTAGAAGCCTGACCTGCTGTTAGCATTTTACTAGAAGGGTCAACTACCGATAGTAGACTTTCAAGCTACCGATAGCTCATGCCCAGAATAGCAAAAATGAGGGTTTTAAACCCATTTTTTTCGAAAAAAAACCTTCATCTTTCTCATTGCTCTCCTTTTCAAAAACCCTATCTCCTATCTCAAAATCGTCCAAACCTTCAAAGCACCCTTGGCATCCTTCATATCCATCAATTTTCTCCCATAAGCATTGATTACCTTTGATCTCTCTTCATTTCCCTACGTTCTTTTCTCTCAAAAACCCCCAAAACCTTCTTTTATCCATAAAACATAACCAAATCCATCAAAAGCCATGATTTTTAGACAATGGCTAGAATGGGTAAGTCTCCACCTTCACCTCTTGGTATATTTGAGTTATTTTGGGGTTGGGTGTTCCCATGTCAGGAATTTTACCAAAGGTTGGGGGTGGTGGATGAAGATTTGTGTTTGTTAAAGGCAAATGTGNCCAGACGGACGGTCAGTCAGAGAGGACCATCCAGACGTTAGGGGACATGTTACGGGCATGCATCTTAGACCTCAAGGGTAGCTGGGAAGATCACTTACCCTTGGTAGAGTTCGCCTACAACAACGGTTACTAGGCGAGTATACAGATAACACCTTGTGAGGCACTTTATGGGAGGCCTTGCTGTTCTCCAGTCTGTTGGATGGAGGTGGGAGAGAGACCCTCTACAGGTCCCGATTTGATTAGAGACACCTCAGAGAAGGTGAATTTGATACGAAAGCATCTTCTTACGGCTTAGAGCCAGCCGAAGAGCTATGCCGACAGACGACGACAACCTCTAGAGTTTGAGGTGGGAGATCATGTCTTCTTGAAGGTAATGCCTAAAAAAGGAGTGGTCAGGTTTGGATAGGAAAGGTGATTGAGGTCACTCTGGCAATCATTGCCTAGGCATTGCAGTATTACAGGTCCGCAGCCAACACCCCTCTCTTTCCCTGTAACAACCAAGGGAGGAAATCACTCCAAGAGTACATGAGCCTGATGTATGAGGACCCTTCATAATTCAAAGGAAAAATTCAAGTCGGGGGACTCAAGCATTCCTATAGGATGATGAATAAGGTCCTTCACTACAATCTTTTTCCTCGGGATACAAAGAACATACCAAGGGAGGAGAAACTGAACCTTCTTTATGAGTTCATGGCTGGCACCAGGATGGACATCGCCTTGATGATTTGGGAGGTGATGAAGGACTACGCCCAAACTATGGAGCCGACGACGAACCTTCCTTATGCCCACCTTGTCACCAAGATCTGTCGCCAGAACAAAGTCAGGGGCATCCTTACTAACGTGAAACTCCCGCCTGAGTTCAGCCCTATAGGCAAGCTGAGCAGCATGAAGAAGATAGCTATGACAAGAGGGTCCAGACAGAGAGAAAAGAGAGCTAGGTCATCTAGGGTCGAGCCACCTATAGTTGGACCATCCACAATTGGGCCATCTACTGCTACCCCACCTCTAATGGTCTCATAATGTCTAGATGGGATCGAAGGGAGGTTGGATGATTTCGAGGGGACTATGTAGTGCTAAAGCTAATGGTGACCAACATTTTTGAGAGGACATTCCCTAGATAGCCTCTTCTAGAGATGCCGCCACCACCGGCCACCGCACTAGAGTTCGTATCACTAGCTCCGGGGACTAGTTCTGACATCTGAGAGTTTGCCTCGACCAACTCGACTGTTGTTGTGGAGGTAGCTGAGACTGATGACAAGTACAAGGATGATGATGATGATGGGGATGATAAGGAAGAGGATTAGAGAGAGTTTAGTCTTGTTTATCTTTTGTTGATGTTTTTGATTGATTGTAAATGGGGGATAGCAGCCTAGGAGTAATCAGCCTAATAGAAGAGTCCCTAGGAACACAGGCCATTTTGTCTTCAGTTATTTGTACTTATCTCACACATTTAGGAATGAAAGAACCTTACTTTTGTTTCATTGTGCTCCAAGTTCATTTACATAATTACAATATGATTTGAGTATCTTGTTGATACATGAACTATTTAACATGAATGGAATTGTTGTACATGTAGTATATAATTTCGAAATAAGGTTTGCTAGGGACTAGCAAAACTCAAGTTAGGAGGTGTGATGAGTGTGGAACATTGCATAATAAGCATGTTCATTACATCCAATTTAACTTGTTTTGTAGTGAATTTTTAGGGAAATGGATTCAAATTGATAATTAATGGACATTGGTATGATTGTAGGTGATAGACTAAAGAGGGCAGACATAAAGCACTCCATCAAGTGATCGAAGCCAATGGGGAAGAAAGGATTTCATGATGGATGGCTCGGGAGCTCAAGGAACCAAGAATTTCAAGACAAGAAAATGAGCTACCGGTAAAAGACCTGCAAGAGCTACCGGCAGTAGATTTATGAGCTACCGGTAGAAGACCCTATTGGAAATGAACTACCGGTAGAAGACCTTGCAAGACCTACTAGTAGAAGATCCTACTAGAAAGCAGCCTCTAGTGCCTTCTTTCAAGACCTACCGGTAGGAGCCTTATGAACTACTGGTAGAAGTCCCTACTGGAAATGAGCTACTGATAGAAGATGCCTAGAAAACCCAAATCATTCTCCAAATGACTCCACCAACTATGGGGGCTCACCTTTTGTCACCTAATCCATGCTCTGATATTTCTAACACTCCATGATGATTTCCTACCCCTATATTCATATATTAACCATGAGGGAGGGGGGCCAATGTAGAGAGAGGGAGTGGTTGGAAAAACATAGGAGAACCATGCCTTGATTGATTTAGGAAGCTTTTGTGGACAACCTCTCTCCGATCACTCCAAGTCAACCACTCATGCTAAAAGGGAGGGAGATGGATGAAAATAGGGACTTCCTACATACAATTTTTGATTATAAAAGTTTTAGAGAGAGAATGTCTATGGTAGAAAATAAAGTTCTAGAGAGAGAAACTTGGGTTTTACATTTTTCTTCACCATTTTCATTGTAGTAAGCTCCATTTTACTTGTAATCTTTCCCTCTTACACTCTAATCTCTTTTAATCAAAGTTGTAATCAAGTTGAACTAATCTTCTTGTAGTTTATTTTCACATTTGGGTTTTGTTCCCTTCAAACTTTACATTTTGGGTATGAATGGATTTTCTCTTATAGTCTAAACATTCTCTTACATTAATACAAGTCCATGCTTGACTTCATTAACATGTTTCTCTATTTCATTTTTGTTCTTGCTTTTACCATGCATAGCAAAACTTTTAGTTGGCTAATCCAAGAGGGATTCCTCTTAGGTATGTGAAATCAACTCTTTTCCATTCTTCCTCATAGTGTAAAGTATTTGGTTCGACAAAGTTGAGTGCGGATGTGATTGTGGATTTTGATACACCATAGACTTGTCACGGTTATGCTCTTGTCCAACACAACAACACTAGTGACTTGATCCGAAATGTGTACATCCAAGTGCAGGCGGTCAAGTTGTAGTAATAATCCGGTTAAGTCTGGAGTCAAATCCATAGGGAACTATGATTAGTGTTCTGAAGTAAGCAGTGCCAGAGACCAAGTAACTAAAAACCTTGAGAGTTTGAAGTTATGGGATTTCTTTTAAAAGAGTAGAAGATTCTTTCCAAGAGTTTTATAGGCAAAATATAAGATAAATTCAAATGTAAAATAGTCACCCCTTAGCTTGAGCATCAGAACATTTAGTTGATCATTTGGTTTATTATACTTGTGCTTTATAAATCAATTAACTCCCATGTCAATAGCAAGTTAACCGGAAGACAAAGATGGACTGTGAGAATTAAGCCCATGACTTTGATGCCTTTCTAGAAGTTTATAAGAATTGTCTGTGCCGAGATTTAACCCGTCTACAAACAAGCAAGTGTTTCTACAAGGCATCCAACCATGACATTAATATTCCATTCTTTAGGTAAAGCACAATAAGGGTGAAGATTGAAATGTTGTCATGAAGATCTAGTTGGGGTACTTGCCTTGGACCAAAGGGTCTTTCCATGCAAGAGTCATTCGTGACATAGAAAGAACTCCTGGTTATACAAAGTACCTTAGCTTTGCTAGATACAATCAATCATGCAATAAGCAAGTGAAATATAAAGCATTAAAACATAATAGAAATGCACAAATATAACTTCTGGATAATCAATACATGTTCATCACCTCTTACTAAAGAGTGAATGAGGAACTACTCACTCTTCATGGCTTGGGTAAAACTAGAAAAGTGAGTGATACTCATCCCTCCAAGTACAGAACTTACAAGGTAAAGTACAATAAGCGAAGAGCCGATCTTCACCAAAGAATAAGTGAATCACGTTCCACCTTTCACGGCTTTGGCAAAGCTCTAGAAAAGTGGAAGAGTTTCACTCCTCTAAGGAAGAAGGAAGCTCAAGCAATGGAAGTGAAAGACATGAACAATAGAAGTAAAAAAAAAGCTAGTCACATTTGGAGGGTGGCTTCCTCAACCATGAAATGGAGGGTTGCTTCCTCAACTAACATATGAAGTAACTCCCTTGATACAAGCAAATATAACTTACATCTAACTACATGAGTGGGAGTCCAAGCCTCCATCAAGTTTTTGACTAGTTCTTGGTGTAGTCTAAGCCCTACAAACCAAGTTCTAGTCTTCTACAAGAACCTCTTCCCCCAAAGGCTCTCCCAAGGGGAGTATTTATAGGTAAGGAGGAGGGGCAGACAAGGGAGTGTGAAGAAATAGTGTATGCCGCCCAAGTCCAGGTGAAAAACCAACTATTCTGCAGCCTGCCGATGGTGGACATTCAAACGTGATTTGGCGTTAGAACATTGTCTCTATTTTTCCTTTACAGGCGTTCGAACATTGTCTGGCGTTCCAACGTGTCTACTATTTTTGTTGATTTGTGGGCGTTCGAACGCCAGATGGGGTCTGACCTCCTCACTCGAGTGGCTTGTGGTCTTCTGCAGAAACCCATTTCCACACTCTATGTACATCTTGGTTCTTTTGCACTCATCACTCTGGTGTTCAATCAAATCAAGTGTACATTCGAATGTGAGTTGGCGTTCGAACATAGTGCTCAAGTACTTCAGGTCTTACTTCTTGACTGCAACACGCCATGTCTCAGCAGTCTAGTCTTCTCATAGTTCAAGTGGACGTTCGAACATGAGTTTACGTTCTAACGTTCTTGCTTTGTTCCAACCTTCTCCAATTTTGTTCCCTAATACACTGGTGTTACACTCCAGTGTGATATTTGTTGTTCTTGAGACTTTGTTCACTGTAGGACCTGAAATGTCCTTACTTAAAGTCCATCAAAGTACAATTAGTTCAAAAAAGGCATAGTAAATTGCTAATTTTAAGCACTAATCAACTAGTCCCTCACTTTCTACGAATCAATCAAACGCTAAGACACCATTGATTGAATGAAATGAGTTGATTTGGCATCCCATTGGAATGATCTCTATGGATTAGCCAACCTTATTTTCTTGCATATTTTCTTAATTCAAAACCCACCAAACTTCAAATCACAAGATTTTCCAATTTTTACTTTTTTCACAAATCACTCTTCATAAACACCTGACCTCGCCTTCCCTAAGGAGACAACCTTGGAATACTCACTCTAAGTAAAACAAGACATTGCAAGTCTTTCTACATTTGGGGAGCACTTTTGCACACACGCATGTTTTTTTTTCGTGCACACACAATTTCCCCACTTCTTGCATTGAACTCGAGGGAAAGTGACACTCACCAATCTCTATAAGACATATGCACACAATCGGGTTCAAGTTGGAAGTTAGGGAAAACGAAGTTATAGTTTTATTCAAATAACCTTCTTTTGGAATATTACATGTGTCATTACTTTGCTTTGATTTTAATATTCTTACCACATATAATTTTTTTGTGATAGTCTCCAAAACTTGAGTGTATTTTTTGCTGAGTGATTTCTAGGAAAGGATTGACGTCGAGGCTAACTCTTGTATAGTATAGAAAAAGATTATGATATTTCTTAAGTGTTTATGAAATAAATAAATCCCCACACTCACAAGAGTTTTTCTTAAAATATGGGGAATAGTGTTACAATTGGTGTGTGTTACTCATACAGTGATAAGAAGAGAAAATATTCTGGCATAAAAATAGAATGATGATTTAATTTTATATGTGAAAAATATAAATTATTTTATCTTGACTGTTGAAGTTTATAGGTATTTTCACGAGACAAAAATCTTCCCCTAGGGATCACTTAAGGGTTTAACGATTTGTTGCATAAGCTAAATGTAACCATGAAAACTACGAAAGTGATTGTATTTTTTTTTATTATTATTAGGGACTAGTAATGTTTAGTTGGGGGTGTGATTAACCCTAAAAAAATTTTGTAAGGATTTAGGGTTAAAAGTGTGCGTTAATTGAATTAAAAAGATTAATTTGAGTTATATTGTGGCTAATGTCTAATTTGTATATCTTGTAGGGTTTCGTACGTAATTACAAGAATTTGGAAGGACGAAAGTGAGGAAGACTAACAAAGGAAGAAAGCAAAAGCAATTTCAACAGGAACCTACACCATTCAGATGGTGAACCACCATCCCAACACTAGAGAAGTCAGACAAGTCAACAAAGGAGGCTCCACCCACAAAAAACCAGAGACTTAGCACCGTCCGAAGGTGATGGTGGGATCCAGACAATGGCTAAACCCCCTCAGCCCTCCTCTCCTCCTATTGGTCTAAATGTGAAACAAAAAGCCATGATTGGTTGCCCTAGGTGTCTGCCACTTCTTAACCCTTTCTTGGAGCCTGTAAATAGGCTTATTCAGCCATTTTGAAGAAGAGCTTCTCCAGAGAAAGAAAACCAGAGCCAAATAAGAAAAAACCCTGCCCTAAACACTCATAAGCCAGAAATTATCATCTTCTACATTTCTTTTACATCCTTTTTGCCCTAGCTAGTAATAAGAGTAAGGGTGTTTCAACTATTCCTTGGGGAAGAATTTCTTGCGTAGGTTTTTGTATTGGTGTTACGTTATAATGAGATTATCGTACCCTTCTTGCTCATTTGTAGCAAAGAAGTGTAAATAATCCATTTATACTCGTTAGTGAAGGGTCATGACATGTTTATGTTGTTTGTATTATGGAAATGCCGATATTTTACCTATGCTTTAATGTTTATACCTCCCTTAACTAATAGATGGTTATTATTTTTGTTTGGTGTTGTATTACTATATGCTCATGGTTACAAGTACCAAGCAAGCCTTATTGCAATATACCATTTCATCTATAAGTTATTACGCACTTCATGCATTATATAATGATGCACATAGTTGGGCTTTATGTAATAATCGAGAGATTGGTTGTAGACGGGTTAAATCTTGAGATATCAAATGCTTTTGATTCAATGCATAGATCAGAACTCCGTCTTTATTGAATCATCAACCTACCAATCGATAGCTAAAGTAAACCTTTTGAATGGTTCTCCTTTAGGTTTACTAGACTTATTTGGTTGTTGTACGGTGTATGAACCTTCTGTCTAACCAGTTGTTGTGATATGGTTCAATCTATATATCAAACCTACTAGTTAACTTTTAGTAATATGGGAGTTAATTATTATAAGGTGGCATTTTCATAGTCAAGCAGTAAAATGCATGTTGAATTCCAAAACTAAAGACCAACTTTTCAAATATTGTAATAAAGATTTTAGTTTAAGTATTTTTTTATCAGTTCTAAGTTTACACCACAAGCTATTTTAAAGCATACTACGTGCACAACAATCTTACCTTTACTATTTTGAATTCCAACAGATGGCTCCCTGTGTGTTCAACCTCGAACTTAACTGAGTAATATTATAACTTGACCACTTATACTTAGGTGTATGATTAAGATCAGGCCAATTGTGAAACTTTACTCACTTATAAATTGTAAGCCCCGCCTACACATAGGAGGCACCACACAATTCTCAGCATTCTACACACCTACACATCTTGAGTAATAAAGCTCTCCTGCCACCATAGTCATTCTCTACGGAGTAGGTCACTCAGATCAAACCACCTAATTTTAGTGTTAGATTATGTTGAGCGTACCCCATCACATACTCCATTACATACTTGATTGATGTTGCGTACACACTTTTGTGCATCATCAAGTAGCGTCACTGTGATCTTAAATTCATCATAGTTTATATATAATCTTATTCAGTGCTATTGTATAGTTGAGTCCCTACCAAAAATAGTTGTGGCCTATTTGTTTCCCTTTCCTAACAATTTCACTGTGAGACAATATTTTACATTAGAACATATCCAAATTAAACTCACCTTCTCTCTCTCTCTCTCTCTCTNATTTCACTGTGAGACAATATTTTACATTAGAACATATCCAAATTAAACTCACCTTCTCTCTCTCTCTCTATATATATATANGTTGAGTCCCTACCAAAAATAGTTGTGGCCTATTTGTTTCCCTTTCCTAACAATTTCACTGTGAGACAATATTTTACATTAGAACATATCCAAATTAAACTCACCTTCTCTCTCTCTCTCTCTCTCTATATATATATATATAATAAGAAAACATGAGAATGTTTGAAATTTTATCCCTTATACATTTTTCCCCCCAAATTCACTTCTCACCTACATCTCACATATCATTTTTTTGTCAGACGCCATGCCGCCCCTCCCAACTTTTTTTATTTTATTTTCATTTTCATCCTTCTCACACACACACATACACCAATGCCAGAGACATTGCCAGAGCCACCGCCACCACGCCATAACTTTCATCTTCTCACAGGTATCCTTCTAATGTTCTTCTTCTCTCTCACACACAAGGAGATACTAGCCCCTAGCTATCCCTTTCTATGTTTTCTCTTAGAGAGGGGATCTACTAAAACCACCCCAAAAAACACACACTCAAAACATAGAACACACAAAACACTCACATCCACACACTTATGGGTTCCTACATCTGCAGCAGGGGAATCAGTCAGTGATGGAATACGATAGAAAATTTAATACTTTATTCATATTTATGCCTTTTGTTGTCGAAGATGAGGGGGAAAGATGCAGAAGATTCTAGATGGGGCTAAATTACAATATTAGATCCCGTATTTCGATGCTGGAGTTAACAAAATTTTCATAATTATACAACAAAGCTCTAATTGTGGAAGCTAATTTGAATGAGATGGAAAGTACAAGTGAGCAGGCAAAAAGGGGAAGATATGAGCCAAGTGGACAGGGTTCCAAGGGAAGTTTCTTTAACCGAGCTTGGAGAGGAATCTTTTCGAAGGGTGCAAGTGAGAAGAAATCAAGAGTCCCATCCCAGAGTCGAGGAAAAGGAGTAAGTGGATCATTGTCATTTGCACCGGGTCAAGAGATGGGACAGATTCGAGGAAGAACAGTTTCTTGTTACCGTTGTGAGCATGTTGGGCACACTATACAGAACTGTCCTATGGGAGGATCAGGACCTGCTAAGTCACGGTGTTGCTTGATTGGTACTTAAATGTAGCATATTATTATGCCTTTTTTGGACTAATTATACTTTGATGGAGTTTAAATGAGGACATTTCAGGTTCCAAAGTAGAAAAAGGGTTCAAGAACAACGAAAATCACACTTGAGTGTAACACCGGCACATTAGGGAACAAAATTGGAGAAGCTTGGAACAAAGCAAGAACGTTCGAACATCAACCCACGTTCGAACGTCCACTAGAACAATGACTAGACCAGACTGTGAAGACATAGCGTGTTACAGCATAGAACGAAGTGCACTTGAGTACCATGTTCGAATGCCAACTCACGTTTAAACGTCCACTGGAACACCTGGGTAATGAGTGCAAAATGCCAAGTCCTGCATGAAGTATGGAATTGAGTTTCCTCAGAGCACCACAGACCACTTGAGTGATGTGGTCAAACCCCATCTGGCATTCGAACACCCATAAAGCAAAAACAGAAGACAAGTTCAAACATCAGAAAACGTTCGAACGTCCATACTACAAAAATAGAGACCACGTTCGAACGTCAACCCACGTTCGAATGTCCTTCACAAACTGCCTGTAGAATAGTTGGTCTTCCACTTGAACTTTGGCGGTATACACTATTCATTCTCTCTTGTCTTCCCCCCTTCCCTTCCTTGCCTATAAATACTCCCATGTTGGGAGCTTGAAGGAGTGGAATTCTTCCTCTTGTAAAGTAAGGAGCTAGAGCTTGGTTAGTAGGCTTAGACTACACCAAGAACTAGTAACGAGTTTGTATGGAGGCTTAAACTCCTACTCATTTTGATTAATCTTAGATGTATGCTATATTTTCTTGTGTTACATCTCTTGGTTGAGGAACCAACCCTCCAATTGTTAGTTGAAGAAGCAACCCTCCACTTGTTGGTTGAGGAAGCAACCCTCCATCTTTTGATTGAGGAAGTCATCCTCCAAGAGTAACTAGCTTTCTTTTTACTTTCAATGTTCTTTAATTTCACTTCCATTGCTTGAGCTTCCTTCTTCCTTGGAGGAGTGAAACTCTTTCACTTTTCTAGAGCTTTACCAAAGCCGTGAAGGGTGAAACGTGATTCACTTATTCTTTGGTGGAGAACGGCTCCTCGCTTATTGTACTTTACTTTGTAAGTTCTCTACTTAGAGGGATGAGCATCACTAAATTTTTTAGCTTTATCCAAGCCATGAAGAGTGAGTAGCTCCTCATTCACTCTTTAGTAAGAGGTGATGAATATGTAGAAATTATCCAGAAGTTATACTTGTGCATTTCCTTTATGCTTTAATGGTTTATCTACTTGTTTATTGAATGATTGAATGCATCTAGTAAAGATAAGGTACTTTGTATAACCATGGGTTCTTTCTATGACACGGATGACTCTTGCATAGAAATACCCGTTGGTTCAAGGCAAGTACCCCGGCTAGATCTTCATGACAACCTTTTAATCTTCACCATTTTTGTGCTTTATTAAAGAATGGAACATTAATGTCATAGTTGGATGCCTTGTAGAAACACTTGTTTGTTTGTAGACGGGTTGAGTCTTAGCACAGACAATTCTTATAAACTTCTGGAAAGGCATTGGAACCATGTGCTTAATTCATACCATCCATCTTTATCTTCCGATTAACTTGCTACTGACATAGGAGTTAATTGAGTTATAAAGCACAAGTATAATAAATCGGATGATTAACTACATGTTATGATCCTCGAACTAAAGGGTGGTTGCTAATTTTGATAATTTATCTTATATTTTGTCTAGAAAAACCTCTTGTAAAGAATCTTATATTCTATCCGGGAAATCCCACAACTTCAAAACTCTCAAGAAACTCCAGCCACTTGGTCTCTGTCATTGTTTACTTCAAAACACTAATCATAGCTCCTTGTGGATTCGACTTCGGACTTAACCAGATTATTACTACAGCTTGACCGCCTGTACTTGGGTGTGCACATTTCGGATCAAGTCAAGTTTTTGGCGCCGTTGCCGGGGAGCCATAAAAGGTGTTTACAGTAAAAGGTAAAAAGACCTCACTTTTTGTGTATAAATTTGCTTTATTGTGTATAAAGTTGTTTTAATTACTTTTATGATTGAAAAGGCTCCTCACTATCAAAATTTGCCAGTAGAATCTTCTAGGTCTTAGATCAGTAGATCAGTAGCAGGTAGCAGACTCTTGTGAAAGTAAAATGAAAAATGATAAGAGACGAGGAGAAATTCTTGTGAGGGAGGGGGAAGTGCCTAACATTCAAACTCTGAGGGATTACTTAAATCCCACAAGAAATAGTGTCCCCTCTTATTTTATCTTTCCTGAAGATGCACCCCTCATTACTGTAGAGAAGGGGACAATTCAACTACTCCCTTAATTCCGTGGACTCGAAACAGAAAACCCATATCTGTACATAAAAGAGTTTGAGGAAGTATGTGGAACATTTCAAGACAATTCTGAGCAAGCCAAAATGAAACTTTTTTCATTCTCTCTAAAGGATAGAGCTAAATAGTGGGTAAACTCTTTTAAAGCTCTTTCAATACCTGATTGGCGGGCACTACAAAATGAATTTTTCAGAAAGTTTTTTCCTCTACACCACACTAATGCATTGAAAAGGAAAATCATGAATTTTCGATCAAAGAAGGGGAAACCTTTTACCAAAGTTGGGAGAGATTCAAGGATCTACTCCAGTCCTGCCCACACCATGCTTTTGAGAATTGGACTTTGATAGGATTTTTCTACGACTCCTTGCCCACTAGACTACGTCAGTTTGTTGAAATGATGGCTCAATGAGAGTTTATGAGCAAAAGTCCGGAGGAGGCATTCAATTTCTTTGACACCAAATCTGATAGTTCTCAGATGTGGGACTCAGCCTCCCCTACCATTGTTGAAGTTAAACTATCTACTTCCCAAGGGGATAAGTATGTCTTGAAAGATGACAATGACCTAAGAGCAAAAATGTCCACCCAGTCTTGAAAGCTTGTAGCTTTAGAGATGAAAAAGGTTCATCAAGTTGATATTAGCTATCCCACAGAACAAGTGTGTGTGATCTGTGCGCTGACAAGACACCCTACTAGAGAGTGTCCTACCATTCCAGCATTCAAAGAGGTTTTGTTGGAACAAACAAATCTTGTCTCCAACTTCAACAAATCTTACTCAACGCATACTCTGAAACATATAACCCAGGGTGGTAGAACCACCCGAACTTCAGTTAGAGAAACACATAGCCAACTCCCATGAACTAACAATAAGATTCACACCCACCACCTCAAGGACCTCCCACATACCAACCATACCAACCACCATAAAAGAGGAACCTTGAGGATACTTTGAATCAGTTTATACATAGCCAAATAAGTTTCAACAATAGTTCCACTCAGGCTTTTACTGATTTCAAAACACAGACCACTCAATCTTTCGAGGATCTTAAAAGTCACATCCAAAAGTTGACCCAATCCATGGCCACACATGAGAAGGGCAAGTTTCCTGCCCAACCAAAACCACCACAAGGCCAATTTCAGGAGGAAAATCCCACAATCATGGAAACCCCACAAGCCCAATCCCAAGTTGTCACTACACTAAGAAGTGGCAAGGTAATTGACAAGACTATCAAAGATATGCTACTTCCAAAGCTAAAATCTAAGTCAATCCCAGTCGATCCACCAATTAAGACTGAAACAATTGAGCCTAAATATGAGAAAGAAGAGGAACCTGAGCCCGTGATTGAACAAGAACCAGAGCCATCAAAGAAAGCAGAACCCTCGTGTTCTATTCCTGCTCATGTTCCTCATAGACTCAAAACTGCACAGAAGTTGAATAATTAGCCAGAAATTTACGAGCTCTTCAAGCAAGTAAAAATCAACATCCCACTTTTGGATGTAATCAAATAGGTTTCGTCTTATGCCAAGTTTCTGAAAAAATTGTGCACAGTCAAGAGAAACCAGAATGTTCATAAAAGAGCCTTCCTGACAGAACATGTCAGTGCCTTGCTTCAACACAAAACCCCTCCAAAATACAAAGATCAAAGATGTTCGAATGTGTCGTATGTCATTGGAAATTTCAAAATCGAATAAGCATTGTTAGACCTTGGAGCAAGTGTCAATTTTCTCGCATTTCTATTTACCAGCAGTTGGGTTTGGGAGAACTCAAACCCACAAGTGTCACATTTTAGTTGGCAGACAGATCTGTCAAAATTCCTAGGGGTATTGTTGAAGATGTACTTGTCCAAGTGGACAACTTTGTATTCCATGTTGACTTCATCATCCTGGATACTCAGCCATCAAAGTATTCAGAGAATCCTATTCCCATTATTCTTGGTCGACCTTTCCTAGCAACTTCAAATGCACTAATCAATTGTAGGAATGGGGTCATGAAATTACCTTTGGGAATATGACTATTGAGATGAATATTTTCAATACTACCAAACACCAAGGAGAGGACAAAGAAGAAAGAGAAATAAATTCCATTAAGTCTTTGGTCCAAGACCATCTAAATAACACATTCTGTGAAAATTCCACTAAAATTTATTTGTCAGAATCTATCACATCTTAAACAACAGATGATGATCCAAAGAATTGCCTGACTCATGCTGTTGATACATGGACCCCCAAATTCGAGGAACTTTGCCAAGTGGCACAAAGCCACTCTCATCAAGTGTCAAGCCACCAAAGCCTGAATTGAAACCTCTCCCATCTGTCCTCAAATATGTATTTCTAGGAGAGGACAAGTTGCACCCAGTGGTAATTTCATCTAAGCTCACAGACTTGCAAGAGTCTAAACTGATTGAAGTTCTTAAAAATCACAAAAGCACCATTGGGTGGACCATTGCTGACTTGAAATGTATAAGTCCATTGATCTACAATCATGCCATATACCTGGAAGAGGATTCAAAACCCTCTCATCAAATGTAGCGATGAATGAACCCTCACATGAAGGAACTCGCGAAAATGGAAATGCTTAAACTCTTAGATGCAGGGATAATCTTTCCCATCTCCGATAGTAAATGGGTTAGCCCAACCCAAGTTGTGCCCAAAAGGTCTGGGGTCACAGTGGTCAAAAATGAAGCCAATAAACTAGTACCAACTAGAGCTATCATAGGATGGCGGATGCGTATTGACTATCGAAAGCTCAATTTGGTGACTAGAAAAGACTATTTTCCTCTTCTTTTTCTGGACTAGGTTCTAGAGAGAATTGTAGGCCATGAATTTTATTATTTCCTGGATGGCTATTCCAGGTACAATCAAATTGAGATAGCACTAAATGATAAGGAGACAACCACATTCACATGCCCCTTTGGCACTTTTGCATTCAAAAAGATGTCGTTTGGACTTTATAACGCTCCTACAACATTCCAAAGATGCATGTTAAGTTTGTTCAATGACATGGTCAAAACATTTTTGGAAGTATTCATGGATGACTTCTCTGTCTATGGTGACTCATTTCATTTGTGTCTAGCCAACCTAGAAAAGGTATTAATAAGGTGTAAAAAGACCAATCTGGTGCTTAATTGGGAAAAATGTCATTTCATGGTAACACAAGGCATTGTCTTAGGTCACATTGTGTCGTCTGAAGGCATGAAACTTGACAAGGCCAAAATAGATCTGATTGAGAACTTGCCTGCTCCCAAGACTGTGAAGGATGTCCGACCATTTCTGGGACATGCAGGATTTTACAGGAGATTCATAAAAGATTTCAGTACCATAGCAAAACCCATGTGTCATCTCATGAGTTAAGACATAATCTTTGATTGGAGTGAAACGTGCCAAAAAGCTTTAGACAAGCTTAAAGGCATGTTAATTTCCGCCCCAATAATGCAACCCCCTGACTGGACTCTACCCTTTGAACTAATGTGTGATGCAAGTGATTATGCTATAGGTGCTTTATTGGGACAAAGAAAAGATAAGAAACCACATGTTATTTACTATGCAAGTAAAACTTTGAATGATGCTCAAATGAATTATTCAACAACTGAAAAAGAATTACTTGCGGTAGTGTTTGCTTTGGAAAAATTTTGTCCTTATCTTGTTGGTTCTTCTATTACTGTATTCACTGACCATGCAACCCTAAAATTCTTTCTCACAAAGAAATATGCCAAACCAAGGCTCTTAAGATGGATACTCTTACTTCAAGAGTTTGACCTGGTCATTAAGGATAAAAAGGGTGTTGAGAATGTGGTGGCAGACCATCTTTCCAGGTTAACTTATGAATTTCATGAGGATAAACTACCAATCAACGAAAAATTCCCTGATGAACAACTGTTCATAATTGATGAGACCCCATGGTACACTGATATTGCTAATTTTCTTACTATTGGAACACTCCCTTTGTCTTTTTCCACCACGGATAAAAAGAAATTTTTTAGGGAGGTTCATAACTTTTTTTGGAAAGGTCCTTACGTATTTAAGTACTGTAAGGATCAAATCATAAGACGTTGCATCCCCGCTCATGAAAGCAGACAGGTAATAACCTTTTGCCATTTTGAAGCATGTGGTGGCCACTTCTCCTCAAGAAAAACCGCTGCAAAAATCTTGCAGCATGGATTTTACTATCCCACACTTTTCAAAGATGTACATGCCTTTTGTTTAATTTGCGATAAATGCCAAAAGTTGGGAAGCATTTCAAAAAGAAACATGATGCCCTTGAACCCGATTCTTGTGATTGAAAATTTTGAATGCTAGGGCATTGATTTTATGGGACCATTCCCCCTTCCTTTGGCTATCTATACACTTTAGTAGCCATAGACTATGTATCCAAATGGGTTAAAGCAATTCCATGCCGAATAATGATCACCAAACGGTGATCAAATTCCTTAAAAAAAATTTTTTTGTCCCAGTTTGGACTTCCTAAATCAATCATAAGTGATGGGTGGCTCATTTTTTCAATCGCCCTTTCTAGAATCTGATGAAAAAATATTTGATTTTCCATAAAATTGTAACCACGTATCATCCATAAACTAGTGGACAAGCTGAATTAGCTAATCGGGAGATCAAATTAATTTTAAAAAAAATGGTAAATCCAGATTGCATAGATTGGTCGTTAAGACTAACTGATGCCCTCTGGGCATATCGCACTGCGTTTAAAATAATTTTAGGCATATCTCCTTATCGATTACTCTATGGAAAGCCATGTCACCTACCTGTGAAATTGGAGCATAGGGCATACTGGGCCATTAAAGCAATGAACTTTGACCTAGATAAGGCTAAACTTTCAAGAAAATTTCAGATTAACAAATTGGAGGAATTGAGAAATGAAGCATATGAAAGTGCTAAGATTGCTAAAACCAGAATGAAAATTTTTCATGACAAGAACATTATGAGGAAATCGTTGGAACCTTTTCAAAAAATCGAGATCAAGATGGACAGGGTCTTATATTGTCAAAAAGGTGTTTGAACACGGAGCAGTAGAAGTAAAAAATCCATCGAATAGTAATATCTTTACTGTTAATGGTCAGCAGTTAAAACCATTTTTGGAAAAATTTGTCAAAAATGTGGAGACCATTCTTTTAATGGATCTAGAATATCGCTTCGAGAAAAGCATCTGCTAACACAAAAAAGGGGCAGGTCAGGAAAAACCCGATTACACCTAACCCACAGGCGCACCTTTATAAGTCGTCTTTCCCCTTTTGCTTTTTCTCCCCCACCGCCCTTCCACTTTTTCCTTTTTCCTTCTTCTTCTGCTTCTTCTTCTTCACTGTTCATGATCTTCTAGAACCACGACATATCTCCCAACAACAGCATGACCATACTACCCGAAGACCTAGTCCTTTGTCTCATGATCTGCATGTGATTACTCTATTTGTACATGACTTTTCTTCTTTTTTCTGTACTCAGAATCAAGGGATTTCATCCTACCGAAAACCCAAATCTGCAATGAGATGTTTGATTTGTGTATTTTGCTTGTAGGTTACAGCTAATAAACAAGATCTCTACCGTTCAAGCTCATCTCCAAAGCTTACCATATCGGTAAATTCAAAACATTGGGGACAATTTTCAGTTTAGGTTGGGGGGTGAGAACTACAGTTCATAGGTGCCCGTAGAAAATTTTTAAATTTGTGTTGTTGTTGTTGCTGTTCTTGATTAGATTGTGTACCGTATTTTGATTACCATGTTTTGTATTTTGATGGTTATCTTTGTGGGTCATCTCTAATCGTCTTTGTGACTAGCAGACGTTAAAGAACTAGATAGTGAGTCTTAAAGCATAGAAAGCATGGATGTTAAACTTTTTTGGTTTAGTCTAGGAGTTTTTGCACTTTTCCTTCTGATGTGTATACTGTGACCATGAGAAAAACAAGATTGGTGAGAAAGAATGAGATCCGAGAACAACAAGCGGAACCCCTATGAGGGAGAAGCACTTTTGCTAAACGCCATCGTGCTAAAAGACTTGGTGCCTGTGAATAGTCTGGTAGAGTCTTTCACGAGAAGAAATATAACTGGTGTTCTGAACTAATTTTTGGTCACGCACTCGATCAATTAGACCGGATAGTGAATGGCAGAGTAAGGATTATCCTGACACGCCATTCTATTTCAGTACTCTACTTAATCGATTTGTGAGAGAGGAAATTTGGAGAGTTACTGGTTGTTCAAATGGCACAAAGACAGATGAAGACTCAGATTAGAGTAGTTGGGATGAAAGCCAAGGGTCCAATTTTTTGTAAAAAAGTGTAAAAATCATTTTTGTTTTGTACAAACTCTTTTGACTAAAATGAAAATATGGGCCGAATAAGGAGTGTCCCAGAATACCAACCTAAAGTGTGGGTAGGGACTTATCCTGAGATGCCATGAATTTTTAGTTCAAACTTGTGTGTTTTGCCCTTTTTTATTGTATAGTGTAATGTAGAATTTTTTTTTGAGTTTGATTCAATGTTCGAGCGCCAAGTGACGTTTGAACGTCGCTTGCTTACAGTACTCAGCCTCTGATGAAGTCTCTAATGGAAACAAAAATTACTTGGAGCTCAGTTCGTTCGAACGCCAATAGCACGTTCAAATGACAAGAGCTTACAATACTTTGGTCTCTGATAGAACTCAAAAGTACTGAGTGCTCACCACGTTCGAACGATATTTTAAAAGTTCTTCTACATACGTTCAAACATTATTGATGTTCGAACGATCCTTCTCATGCTATAAAAGCCTAGATTGTCTTCCTCATTCCAAAACTCTCAAAATCCTTCAAAATCCCCCAAACCCTAGAACCCCTTTTTTCAGTACTCAGTCCTCAAAATACCCCCGATTCCCCATTTTCACTTGAAATTGACCTTCCTAAAACTCATTCCCACATTTGAAATCCCCATTTTCGCCAGAAAATCAAGAGTTTCAAATTCATTCCAAGCTCAAAAATTGAAAACACCATGCCTAGAGTCAAACTACGTGCTAAGCGTTGTACGACAAACCAGGAACCCAAGTTTGTAGAGGAGGTAATTGAGGAAAGAGATGGGAGGCCCATCACAAGGAGATATGATAGAACTCGATTTCCCAGCGCCCTCAAGGCTTACAAGTATGAGAACTTCTACCTTAAGCATGTTGTGGTCTATGAGAGAGATGTAATTTTAAGTGATTTTGTTGAATTGGGCATCTTTACAGATATGGAGAGAAGAAATTGGGGGTTGTACTTGCAACATAGAGGAGGTGGCTGTTGTTGATTTGGTGGGGGAATTTTACTCTAACGCAGAAATCGTCAATGGGGCACTAAAATGTTATTTGAGGGGAATCCACATTGACGTGGATGAAGACTATATAAGAGAAATGAGGCAAGAAGTGCCCCGGGTTTAGAACCCAACCTTCCCCCAAAAAAATAATATAGCTATGAATGTTGTGGGGAAGGAGTTGACAGGGGTAGCTGATTTTTATTGGACTGGAAAGAGATTTTTTAGACAAGGGTAGCTCACACACAAATACAAAATGTTAAACTTAATTGCGGTTTTGAACTTTGCTCCAATAGAGAGAAAAAATGAAAATTTTCCCGATATGGCCCGTTTACTCTATGCACTTGGAAAAGGGCAGAGCATTGACCTCCTCTCCCTCATCTTGATAGAGATGAAGAAAGGGTGTGATGTAAAAAGGAATGTTCTTCCTTTCGGCACCTTGGTAACACAGATGTGCAAAGACAATGGGGTCAGGGTGAGGCTTGAAATGGAAATTCAAAAGCCAATGGGGCCACTAAACAAGGCCTCTTTTCGGAGAAACCAAGGTCACAGTGGTGCCCCGGATGCAAGACAAGAAGTGCCCTTTTCCCAAGGAGTCGATGTAGTCCAAGAGGAGCTTGATGTTGAAGAGGAGAGAGAGATGGAGACAGAGAGAGAGTAGTCAGATCAAGCAGGTCCCAGCACGACCCCCCAGCATTTTTTACGGGACATCCTACTTAGCATTGAAGCTAAGTAGGATGAGATCCTTAGTCTCTTGAGGGGTAGAGCTGGTAGAGCTGCAGGAACTGATGGAGACGGAGGAGATTGAGAAGGATATTTTTGTTCTTAAGTGGATTTGGGTGTTTTGTTTATCTCTTCTTAGATATGATTCTTCTTTGGGTGTTCTTGGGGATGTTTTGTAGATGATTGTGGATATTTATTTCTGTTCTTGGGAGTGGATGGTTGTTTTATAGATGTTTGTGGATTTTTGAAATCTATGTTTTGGTCACTTTTTGTATGGATGGATTGAATCATTGATATTACTGTAAAACATATATTCTATGGAATGAATGATTCAGTTTGTCACTTTTATTTGTTTAAATATGTAGAATTTGCACTTTGGTAATTCTTGATAATAAATGAAACAAATGTGCATTCGAAGGTTGCTTGTTAAAATGACTAAAGCAAATGATCAGTTTGACACCTCAACTTAGCAACCAAGACTTGAAACCACATTTCTTGGAAAATTGGTATTATCTCTATGCTTAAATTGTCGAATGCACATTAGTATTTGTCATTCTTATGGTACAAGATGATCAGACTTGAAAATGGAATCGCTATATAACCAACATTCCCTAAAACACCCGTCATAACCAGTGGAGATCACAGAGAATACTATGGTAAGTTTTGAGCTTTGTGATGCTTTTTGAGAGGATATCCACGATTACTCAAAGTAAGCTCTATCACTTTCATTTTTTCAATAATCTCATTAACCTTGCTTTGATTCATGCAACTAAAGTGATCTATTTACATCTCCCACAAGGAACTTTTGCATACGACACATACATGTGCACATACTTGAGAAAGGATCTTAGGCCATCTTTGATTTAACTTTGAGCCTTAGACATTTCTTTTACAAAGTATATCCCTAGTCAGCCATGCTTGAGCTTTCATTAAATGAGTTTTTTTTTAAAAAACCTATACGATAACCAAGCCACAAGAAAATATACTTGACATACCTTGCTATCTAATTTTCTTGCACCCTCTTACATATCACTATGATACAGAAAAGGAAGAGAAAGAAAAAAAAAGACAATGATGGCTACTGTTCAATGGAAGAAAATTCGGTGGAAACAACCGAACAGGAAAAGAGGCAAGATAAATAGGGAATTGCCAAGAAAGTGAAAAATAAGAAAAGTGAATGAAAGAAATACAAGTTCTTGGAAAAAGACCAAAAAGTAAGAAAGAGATGTGCTACAATACATAAGGAAAAGATAGCTTTTTGAATGCCATTAACGTCATTTCGTTAGCCACTGACCTTGGCCACATTACAACCTACAAAAAGCCCTAAATGATCTCAAGTCTAATTCATATGTAGGTCGTCAACTACATGCGGGATATGTCAAACAGTATTTCTTTATTTGCATCAATTTTCCTCCTTGATATTATGCCAAAACATGATTAGTTTGTTTCCTTAAACTTCACTCCTTTACTAATTGCGCATGTGATTTTTTCGATTGGCCATCTTCTGATTACATGCACTGTGAGAAACGAGTCACTATAATGAGAGTGAATTTTTGCTGAGAGCACTCTAAGAGAGGTTTGTGACATCAAAGCTATCCATGGAAGGTGGTAAAGTGAAATGTTTGCTATATAGCAATTCTTGTTTCTAGAATGATCATTTCCACTACTCAAAGAATCCCAAATGCCAATGTGACAGATGCTAATTTTTGCATAGAATAAATACCTATGAAAGAGGAGCATGTGGGATGTAAGTCGAAATTGAGGGTTGGTTGTCTCAACAATCACAATGCAAACTTATTTCAACTAGCAACCTCAAATACATATTTGTTCGACCAAAGTTTGTGGGTAGTTTCACTGAAAACCCTCATGAGACAACACTCGTCCATTAGGGTAAACCTAGTGGTTCAACGGCTTGTTGCATATGCTAAATGTAACCGGATGACATACGAAAAAGGCATTAGAAATAGATTTACATTCCAATGTTGTTGTATTACTAGACACTAGCAATACTTAGGTTGGGGGGTGTGATTAGTGCTTAAAGTTAGCATTTTCCTATGCCTTTTTGGGACTAATTATGCTTTGATGGAGTTTAAGTGATGACATTTCAGGACTTAAGTGAACAAAAGTTCAAGAACAACAAATATCACACTTGAGTGTGATATCAGTGCATTAGGGAACAAAAATTGGAGAAGGTTGGGACAAAACAACCACGTTCGAACGTCAACTCACGTTCGAACGTCCACTTAAACTACGAGGAGACCAGACTGCTGAGACCTGGTGTGTTGCAGTCAAGAAGGAGGACCCTGAAGTACTGGAGTACCACGTTCGAATGCCAACTACTGTTCGAACGTCCACATGACTGGAAGAAAGATCAGACTGATGAGTGCAAAACTACTAGCCCTACATGGAGTGTGGAAGTGGGTTTCCATAGAAGACCAAGACCACTTGAATGATGTGGTCACATCCCATCAGGCATTCAAACGCCCCTAAAGCAAGACCAGAAGACAAGTTCAAATGCCACTAAAGCAAAACAGAAGACAACGTTCGAACGTCGATTCACGTTCCAACATCCTCTATAGACTGTCTGCAGAGTAGTTGGTTTTCATGGGCAGCATATACAATTCACTCATCCTCTCTTATCTTCTTGTTTCCCCCCCCCCCATTCGTTGCCTACAAATACTCCCATTAAGGGAGCTCAAGGGGGCATTCTTCATCTTGTAAAGTAAGGAGTTAGAGCTTGGTTTGTAGGTTTAGACTACACCGAGAACATGGAGGCTTAGACTCCCACTCATTTTCATTAATCTTAGATGTATGCTATATTTGCTTCTGTTATATCTCTTGGTTGAGGAAAAAACCCTCCAATTGTTGGTTGAGGAAGCAACCCTCCATCTTTTGGTTAAGGAAGTCACCCTCCAAGAGTAACTAGCTTTCTTTTACTTTCAATGTTCTTTTATATCACTTCCATTGCTTGTGCTTCCTTCTTCCTTGGAGGAGTGAAACTCTTCCACTTTTCTAGAGCTTTACCAAAGTCGTGAAAGGTGGAACGTGATTCACTTATTCTCTGGTGGAGAATGGTCCCTCGCTTATTGTACTTTACTTTGTAAGTTCTCTACTTAGAGGGATGAGCATCACTAACTTTTCTAGCTTTATCCAAGCCATGAAGAGTGAGTAGTTCCTCATTCACTCTTTAGTAAGAGGCGATGAATATGTAGAAATTATTCGAAAGTTATATTTGTGCATTTTCTTTGTGCGTTGATGCTTTATATTTCACTTATTGAATGATTGAATGCATCTAGCAAAGCTAAGGTACTTTGCATAACTATGGATTCTTTCTATGTCATGGATGACTCTTGCATGAAAAGACCTGTTGGTTCAAGGCAAGCACCCCGACTAGATCTTCATGACAATAATTTAATCTTCAATGTTATTAAGCTTTATCCAAAGAATGGAACATTAATTCCATGGTTGGATTCCTTCTAGAAACACTAGCATGTTTGTAGACGGGTTAAATCTCAGCACAGGCAATTCTTGTCAACTTCTAGAAAGGTATCATAATCATGTGCTAAATTCTCACAGTCCATTTTTATCTTCCGATTAACTTGTTGTTGACACGGGAGTTAATTGAGTTATCCAACACAACTATAGTAAACCGGATGATTAACCACATGTTCTAATCCTCAAGCTAAAGAGTGACTGTTTTACATTTGAATTTATCTTATATTTTGTCTAGAAAACTCTTGAAAATAATCTTCTATTCTATTCAAGAAATTCCACCACTCCAAACTCTCAAAATTTCCAGTCACTTGGTCTCTATTATTACTTACTTCAAAACACCAATCATAGTTCCCTGTGGATTCGTCTCTGGGCTTAACCGGATTATTACTATAACTTGACCACATGCACTTGGGTGTACACATTTTGGATCAAGTCAAGTTCCCTCCAAACAAGGATTGGCATTAAAGCTCACATGGGTTCTTAATCATCTCCACTATTCATGTCAAGCACTAAATGTGAACTCAATCCGTAAATTGACAAAATTACAAGTTCATGGTGTACTTATGGTTGAGTTCAAAAGCAAACAAGTATGTGATACTCCGGCATAGGATAAACTTTTATGGTGTGCTCATGTATTTAAATTTCAATATGGCGATCAAACTATCACTAAACCCATACACTTTGAATAGGGGAATATGGTTCAATATTATATATTTTCTACAAAAAGTGTCCAAAATTTTTCAAAATTTTCACATTTCCCATTATTCTATACAAAAAGTGGTGGAAAATGTAAATGGTGCACCTCACACCCCAACTTGAACCATGAATTGTCCTCAATGCACAAGGAATCATGCAATGAGAAAAATGAAAGTAAAATGGGAAATGAGATACCCCCCCTTTTTGCCTTTTCTTTTTTTTTCCCTTTAGTATACACATTAAAGGGAAAACAAAAAAATTTGTTTACACCCCCCAACTTAAACTCACACAAGACATTGAATGAGATTTTCTACGATGCTGCTTAAAATAAAATGAGTCCAAATTAAGGAGAGGTAAACAACTTCTACACTACAACATCAAGAAAACGAAAATATAACAAAAAAATAAGTCTACTACTATGTACATAAAAATAAAACAAAAAGGGCTCATGTCAATCCAGCTTCAATTCAGATATGAGCTTGTGCCCATTGATTTTTTTGATTTTAAAATTTTGTTGTTGTATAAATGCCCTTCCTAACCAATCTATCCAACAATACAAAGGATAAGAAGTCAAAAATCTCAACCAAACCGAGGTGTAGGCTAGTTTATGCAATTCCCACAATGGAGTATACAATTTCTCTTTAAAAGTTTCTACACTATTCTCCATTTCAAAGCCTTCCCCAAGTTGAAAATGTGAATCTCAACACCACTCTTCGATGGCAAAATGACCTCGGGCTTATTAGCCTCGTGTGAGATAATACTTTCATCAAAATTTTCACAATCTAGAATGGTGGGAGATTCAACATCAATATGCAATCCATTGAGATAATCATCCTTAATACATTGACTATGCTCAAGATGTTGTTCTTCATGCATAGCAATTACAACATTAGTCAATGCATCGAGGTCTTGGACTACTGGGGCATTGAATTCCAATTGGTATAGCATAAACTAGCACAAAATATTTTCCAATTCTTGTTCATTTGAGTCCTCGTATGTTGGATAGTGGAAAAATTCATTTGGTGGTGTGAGATCGGATGAAAAATTATAAGGTTCATTCTCCTAACCATAACTCGAATAACTCGGGGTAACATAGTGGTCTGGGTAAAAATTTAAGTAGGACAAAATTGAATTTGAACTTTCGCATGCAAAGTCTTGAAGCAGATAATTTATTGGGCACTCGCTAGTGATGTGCCCATACTCATCACAAATCTCACACACATTTTCAAAATTTGGAGCATTTGATACATTTCATAAAAATTAGGAAACATAACACAACACACAAACTAAAACAAACTATTTACAAATTAGATGACATACCTTGGCTCATGATGAAAATCACGAGACTTACCTATGCCGTCCAAAATCACCTTTGAACTCAATGCTTAACCTTCCTCGATAATGGTGCCAAAAATGCTTGACTGGTTTCGTTGTATTCCCTAATGTCCCACTCTCACTCAGATTCAATGCAAGTAATGGGGAAATGGATTAGTGTGGTAATGAAATGCGTGGAATGAACAAAATGTGTGTGAGCAAAAGTGTGGGTGTGTGCAAAAATGCACCCCAAGCGTAGAGAGAATCTTGCAATGTCGTGTTTTACTTGAAAAAGTATTCTAAGGTCGTCTCCTCAGGGAAGGAAAGTTCAAGTGTGGTGAAGGTGATTTTGTCAAAAAGAGAAAATTGTAAAATCCTTTGAGTTTAATTTTGGTGTTTTTGTTTTTGCTAAAAATGAAATGAAAACAAGTGTTGGCTAATCCGAAGGGTTCACTCCAATAGGAATGCCAAGTCAACTAGAAGCCTTCCTTGAATAGAGCTGAGATGTATAATTGATTCGTGGATAGCTAGGGATGAGATGGAAGTGAGGATCCAAGCATAAACCGTGACAAGTTGACGGGATATGAAGGACTCACAACCATGTCCATTCTTAACCCAGTCAAGCCAAACCATTGTACTCTGAAAGGAGGAAAGAAATTGAATTGAGATGACATACCCAAGAGGCGATCTCCCTTGGATTAGCCAACTTAAAATCTAGCTTCTCATGATCAAATGAAAGACATACTTAAAGTAAAGACATAATGGAGAAATGAAGATTAGAACTCAACTTAATGCAAGAAATCTTAAACTATGAAGGAAAATATGTAATACCCATTTCAAAAGCTTGAAAAGAGGAAAACTTAGCACAATAATGGTAGAAACAAGAACATGTAACTAAACTTGCAATATACTTTAAATAAATGACATTAAGTGAAGTAAATGAAGATTACAAGAGTCTTACAATAAACTACAAGCAAAAGGATGGAAGAAAATGTAAAAATATAAATTTCTCTATCTCACTATTCATCATCTTCCTCCTTGGAATTCCTAAGCTTAGGTAGCCACCACTTCAAAACTTGTGGAATAATGAATACATGGTGAAGGAGTGATGCATTTTTGTCCATCCGGCTCCCCTAGCTTGTGAGAGTAGACCTCTCATCCATAAGAGGCTGAATTGATGCTTGGACAGGCTAGAATAAGGCTAGCCTACAACCTACCATGCCTCCCTCTTTCTCTCTCGTCCTCTCCCATCCTCCATCTTATTTTGCTAACTTTGGGGTGTTGGAGGCATGTATATATGCATAAAATGTCAGGGGACAAGTGGGAGAATCATAGGTGGGACCCCTAAGTAAGTGGAGCATGAGTTACAGGCGTTATGGGCATTCTGGGCAAAATCTTCTAGAAGATTGATGCAAACCTTCCAGAAGGTTCATTCCAGTAGGCTAAACCTTCTAGAAGGTCTTCTGGAAGATAACTGCTCAAGAAAAATTTTAGTAAAATAGCCATAAGCTTTGATCCAACCATTGGATTAAGCTGAAATTTGGACACAATATAGAAGACATCTAGATCTACAACTTTTATGTGTTGCACCTTTCTAGATTCAAAGTGGATCATGGTAAAACATGGGAAAGAAGCGGTATTGTGTCAAAAATGGGTAAAACAGTGGGCCAAACCTTCTGGAAGGTTTTCATCCAAATGCATTTTTTCTTGCTTTCTTCACCTTGCAAGCCTCCCAATCCTCATCTAATGTGTTCATCTCTTCACTACACATTCATACTTAGTTACAGGGTCCCAAAAGCCATCATTTACACTATAATTACCAGCAACATCAAAATTTCAACATTATTCATATCTTTGACTAATTCTAAGTAATTAAATGTAAAGTTGAGTTAGAAAGCACAAAATTAGGGCATTAAATATTCAATATTTTATGCTCATTAGGGGTATTTTTCTTGTGGAAAGAAAATTACAATTGCCAGCATATCATGGTCAAACTAAATGGAGAGAAAATAAATGCTCATCAGGGATATGGATTTGCTCTTTGGTGTATTAGACAACATGCTGTGACAAATGATCCGCCACCACATTCTCAACTCCTTTTTTGTCCTTGATGATTAGATGTAATTCTTGAAAGAGGAGGATCCTTCGAAAGAGTCCTAGTTTAGCATCCTTCTTAGACAACAAATACTTCAAAACAGAATGATTAGTGTAGGCTACAATTGGTGGACCAATGATGTATGACATAAATTTATCCAATTCAAACACTATGGCTAGTAACTCTTTTATAGTAGTGGTGTAATTCATTTGTACTTCATTTAGATTTTGACTAGCAAAGTATATTACATGAGGCTTTTTATCTTTTCTTTGACCTAGCATTGCTCCGATCGTGTAATTACTCGCATCGCACATGAGCTCAAATGAGAGTTTCTATTAGGTTGGTCGCATGATTGGAGGTGAGATAAGCATACTTTGAAGTTTTTGGAAAGATGCCTCACAATCATCTGATCACATGAAAGGGATATCCTTTGCTAGGAAATTTTTCAAAGGTCTCGCCAATGCACTAAAATCCTTAATAAAACAGTGATAGAAACCTGCATGGCCTACAAACGATTGGATGTCCTTGACTATCCTTGGAGTGGGAAGATTGGAAATTGCTTCCACTTTAGCTTTGTCCACTTTGATCCCCTTTTCGAACACAATGTGTCCAAGCATGATCCCTTGAGTTACCATGAAATGACACTTCTCCTAGTTAAGCACCAAATTCTTCTCTTCACATCTCTCTAAACCTTTCTCCAAAATTTTCAAACATCCTTCGAATGAGTCTGCAAACAAAGAGAAGTCATCCATGAAAACCTCCATAATCTTTTATACCAAGTCACTAAATATACCCATCATAGATCTTTGAAAAGTTCTCAGGGCATTGCATAGCCCAAACGACATTTGAGGATAGGGATATGTTTCAAAAGGGCACGTGAATGTGGTTTTCTCCTAATCCTCCAGGGAGAACTCTATCTAATTTTAATCGGAGTAGCCATCTACTTGATTTTGATTCACCCTAATCTCCGAACACAACCCTCGAATATGTGTATAACTTATGTGCATAGGGGAGTGTCATTCTCCCTCGATTTCGATGCTAAAAATGAAAAAACATGTGTGGATGAAAATACGTGTGTGTGTGCGAAAGTGCTCCCCAAGTGTAGAGAGACTTTCGAGTGTCATGTTTTACTTGGAATGGGTATTCCCAAGGTCGTCTCCTCAG
Source organism: Ilex paraguariensis (assembly GCA_963454935.2). Lineage (NCBI taxonomy): Eukaryota > Viridiplantae > Streptophyta > Magnoliopsida > Aquifoliales > Aquifoliaceae > Ilex > Ilex paraguariensis. The sequence continues at coordinate 822,822 of CAUOFW020009501.1, forward strand.
GGAAGGAAGGTCAAATTATGGTGAAGGTGATTTTGTAAAGAAATGAAAAGTGTAAAACCTTTGAGTTTGTGTTTTGGTGGAGTGGGATTTGGATAAAGATGAAATGGAAACAATGTTGGCTAATCCAAATAGTTCATTTCAAATGGGGAATGTCAAATCAACTCAAAACATTCTTCCGATGGTGCATAGGTGTTCGATTGATTCGTAGGAAACGAGAGGCCAAAATGGAAGTAAGGGCTTAATCATACCCTGTGATAAGTCTACAGTGTATCAAGAACTCACAATCACGCCTGCACTCAACCTAGTCAAACAAAACCATCTTTCACTAAAAGGAAGAATGAACGAGAGTCGATTTCATATACCCAAGAAGAAATCTCCTTTGGATTAGCCAACTAAAAGTCTTGCTACTCATATTCAAAGCAAAAACAAACATAAAAGAGAAAAACATGGTAAAGAAATCAAACATGAACTGGCATTAATGTAAAGGGAAATTTAAACTACAAAAGAAATATAATTCATACACAAAATGTAAAGCTTAAAGAGAAAATACCAAAATGTAAAACTTGAAATGTTAGAAGATGTAGTTAAAATTGAATACACTTAAATGAAAGAGTTTAAAGTAAAAGAGGGAAAGATTACAAGTAGTTTAAAGCTTACAACACTAAAAATGGTAAAGAAATATGGAAACCCAACTTTCTCTCTCTAACTTCATCTTCTTCCTAGAGCTTTCTATCTCTAAAACTAGTCCTAAGCTTAGGTAGCCTCCCCCTCCCCAAAAGCTTGTGTGAAGCTGAATAAATGCTATAAGACCTCTACTTTTTCATCCATAGGGCCCCTTAGGCCTATGTGTGCAGACCTCCCATCAATGGAGGGGTGAGATAATGGCTTGGACAGGCTAGGACAAGCACAGCCTGCACACACCATGCCTCCCTCCTTCTATCTCTTCCTTTCCCATCCTCCATCTTCCCAAGCTGACTTTAGGGTGTAGGAGGCATGTATATATGTAGAATATTTTAGGGGATGTGTGGGAGAATCATAGGTGGGACCCCCAAGTGGTGGAGCATTGAGTTGTACGTGTTCTGGCATTTCTGGGCCAAACCTTCCGGAAGCTCGAAGCAAACCTTCCAGAAGGTTTTTCCAGTAGGCAAAACCTTCAAGAAGGTCTTCTAGAAGGTGCCAGCTCAAGCCCAGTTTAAATTAAATTGTCATAAATTTTGATCCAACCATTTGATTGAGCTGAAATTTTTATAAAAGACAGAGGACATCCAGATCTACAACTCTTATGTTTTGGCACTTTTTCAGATTCGTAGTGGATCATAATCAAACAGACGTACTGATACCAATTGGTGCGGGTGCATCTTCAGGAAAAATAAAACAAAAGGGGACACTATTCCTTGTGGAATTCAAGTAATCTATCGGAGTTCGAATGTTAGGTACTTACCCTTCTCTTACATGAATTTCCTCTTGTCTCTCACCATTTGCCATTTTGCTTTCACAAGAGTCTACTACTGATTTAGGTAAAAGTGGTTCAGATTGATTCACAGATCCTGAGGATTTCGTTGGCAAATTTTGATAGTGAGGGACGTTTTCAGACATAAAAGTAATTAGCACAACTTTATATACAGTGAACCAAAGTTATACACAAAAATGAGGTCTTTTTACCTTTTACCATAAAACACCTTTTATGGCTCCTCGGCAACGGCGCCAAAAATTTGGCTTGATCCAAAATGTGTACACCCAAGTGCAGGTAGTCAAGCTGTAGTAATAATCCGATGAAGTCCAGAGTCGAATCCACAGGGAGCTATGATTGGTGTTTTGAAATAAGCAGTAATGGAGACCAAGTAACTTTCAAAAATTTCGCGTGTTTGGAGTGGTGGGGTTTTCTTGATTAGAATAGAAGATTCTTTTCAAGAGTTTTCTAGACAAAATATAAGATTCTCAAAATGGAACAACCACTCTTTAGCTCAAGGATCAAGACATGTAATAGAGTATCCATTTTGTTAGGTTTGTGATTTATAACTCAATTAACTCTCGTGTCAATAGCAAGTTAATCGGAAGATAAAGATGGATTGTGAGAATTAAGCACATGATTCCAATGTCTTTCTAGAAGTTTACAAGAATTGTCTGTGCCGAGACTTAACCTGTCTACAAACAAGTAAGTGTTTCTACAAGGCATCCAACCATGGCATTAATGATCAATTCATTGAATAAAGCGCAATGATAGTGGGGATTGAAAGATTTTCATGAAGAGCTAGCCGGGGTACTTGCATTGAACAAATGGATCTTTCTATGCAGGAGTCATCCATACCATAGATTGAGCCCTTGGTTATACAAAGTACCTCAACTTTACTAGATGTATTCAATCGTCCGATGAACGGGTGGAGTATAAAGCATTAAAGCATGAAGAAGTTGCACAAACATAACTTTCGGATACTCTTTACATATTCATCACCTCTTACTAAAGAGTAAATGAGGAACTACTCACTTTTCATGGCCTTGGCAAAGCTAGAAAAGTGAGTGCTACTCATCCTTCTAAGTAGAGACGCTACTAAGTAAAGCAACTAAACAAAGAGCTTTTCTTCAATGAAGAATAAGTGAATCACTTTTTACCCTTCACGACTTTGGTAAAGCTCTAGAAAAGTGGAAGAGTTTCACTCTTCTAAGAAAGAAAGATGCTCAAGCAATGGAAGTGAAATACATGAACAAGAAAAGTAGAAGAAAGCTAGTTGCTTTTGGAGGGTTTCCACCACAACCAAAAGATGAACTACCTCTCTTGATACTTTTTAAGTGAAAGCAAGTACAACTACAAGGGGAGTCTAAGCCTCCATCATGGTTGTCACAACATGAATGTAAAGACTTAGCATAAGTAAATGAAAGACTTCAACTACAAGGGGAGTCTAAGCCTCCAACATGGTTGATATAAATGGAAAATAAAAGCATAAACATGAAATATTCAAGAACTAGATTACTAAAACACTCTTACTTTACAAGATAAAGATTGCTCCCTCCTTTCTCTACAAGAGGAAGAAGGCCTTTTAAGCTCCCAATAAGGGAGTATTTATAGGTAAGCAAGGGGGGTAGGAGATAGGTGAGGATGAGTGAATAGTGTTTACCGCCCATGGGAGTCAACTATTTTGCAGGCAGTTTGTAGGGGGGCGTTCGAACGTTATCTGGCGTGCGAACTTCAAGTCTATCTTTGCTTTGAAGGCGTTCGAACGTCAAGTCTCTTCCACTCAAGTGGCCTGTGGTCACTGACTTGGTCTCTGACTTAGTCACTTCCATACGCCTTGACATCATTGACTGTACACTCAGCAACTCCTTAGTCACTCAAGACAACGTTCGAACGTTGTACTCAAGTGCTTCTGGTTCTTCTCTTTTTGTTGACTGCTACATGTCATATCTCAGCAATTGGTCTTGTCAGGGTTTCAGATGACGTTCGAACGTGGGTTAACATTCGAAAGTCCTTGCTTTGTTCCAACCTTCTGCATTTTTGCTCCCTTTTGTGCTAGTGTTACATTCAAGTGTGATTTTTGTTGTTCTTGGGCCTTTATTCACTTTAGGACCTGAAATGTCATTACTTAAACTCCACCAAAGCATAATTAGTCCAAAAAGGCATAGTAAAATTTGTTAACTTTACGCATGAATCAATACACAAATAGCCTCATTCTCTAGAAGCTCAACCTCGATAGTTGTTGTTCTCTCATGAGCCAACCTCAACTACAGCCTGGTGCCCAGGTCTCTCTTTTACCAAACTCTTGACACCTTATAGATTTTGAGCATCCTTAAAAGTACAGAAACACTGTAGGCATTTGTAAATTTCTAAAGCCGGAATGCCAGCATGACCAATACAAAAGAGAGGGTTCCACATAACAGCGGGGTACCATTGCAAATTCCTCTATTTGGGTATCAATGATACCCTAAAGACCTTGAGATCTAACATCCAAGGGTGTCACAAATCTCTGAAGCCTCTCCTTAGCCAAAATTCACATCTTGCAACAGGGACACCAAACCATTGCTAGAAGTATAATAATTATGTGAAGTGCTGGGGGCATCAAACCCCATCTTCTGAGAAAAAATAGGACCATCAAACCTCAGCTAGAAATCACTATGGGCATCAGATCTCACCTCTTCTAGGAGGAGGGGAAGTCACCATCTTAGTGACGTAAAGAGCCTTCGTCGTTAATCCATCAACCACAGGATCACATGTGAAAGAGAGAATTTTCATAAATCAACGAAATCATCAATTTGCCTAGGTCCTCCATAGTGTCGCCCATGGCACCACACAGTCTTATGCCTTCCCTAGTGTTGCCCTGGTTTATACCCATGGCACCACTAGCCAAATCATCTCCATCTTCACGCGTCAAAGCATCCATTCTTCTCTTCATCTTCTCTCCAACAATGGTGTTACCAAATAGAGAAATAAACTTCAAAAATGCCATGGATGAAAAGCTGAAGAAGCCACCGTATGGAATAAGATATATGTTCTACCTAAAGGAAAGAGCTCACTCAAACCCTTAATCCCTAATCAATACTAGGGCTTAGGGCATGGGAGCAAATGATGAGGCCATATTTAACTGTATCAGACCCAATTAATGAGCTAGGAACAAATCAGCTACAAGCGGGGTCAAGCCCAATTCATGAATTCATCCCAGCCCAGAGTTTAAGGAGTCCAGAAGGATTAGAGCATATGGGGAGCAATTATCGAGATACTCACTCACAAATATCAAGGTAACCTTTAATTGTACTTACCTATTGTAGCTCCCCGAATGTCTAGTACCTTTACCCTCACGTCACTACCTTAACTAAGGCTCTGCGCCTATAAATTGTAAGTTCTCTCTACGTGAGAGGATACCTCTCTACACACCCTACACATAGCTTTTCTCTCTTCTAGCTATTGTATCCCTCCCAGGGCTAACCATTTCTCTCTCTCTCTCTTTCACCTTACTTAATCAATAAAAGGTCCCCCGACCACTCTTGTTGTTTCTCGGAGTGGAGTAGGTCACCTGGATCGAACCATCATATATCTACGTGTTAACCCGATATTTATATTATTGTCATTTATTGCTCTATTAATTTTCCGTTAATTACACTTTATCACACACTTGACTATTGATCTTGCATAAAAATATTTTGTGCATCATCAGTATTCTTACCTTAAAACTTGATACAAATAAGTGGATATAAATTATATTATGTCCCTTGTAAGTTTTGATTTAATCCTTTTTGGAGTAACATTGACATTTATTCAATAAGAATAATTTCATTCAACAATTTTTTTTTGAAGAGTCTCTTTATGCTTGCTTTGGTCTATACTCATATTGAAGATGATTGATTGACTTTAAATTATTTGCATAGGGAGTGTGTTACCAAAAACTCTTGAGACATGATTTTAGGGGGATAAAAGTGTAAGTTCTTCTGGAATCGAATTGGTTGTTACTTAACTCGATATGGGAAAATTAACAGTGTGCATAGGATCAAGATATCATATACATTGGGAAAAGTAAGTTTCAAAAGGTTTGGTACTAATGGGAAAGTAAGGGATGAAAGTGTAATTTTGAATGAAGGATGGAATTGAACAGGAAAAACTTAATTCTCGATCAACCAGATTGAAAGGCGATCGATCGGCCTGGGCTTTGGTTGACCGCCTTGAGCTGGGTATAAATACCCTTCTATGTGGCATGCATCACATCTTTGGAAACCTTAAGCATCTCAAAACCTAACCTACAAAAGAGAGAAAAAATATAGAGAAATTAGAGAACTAGTAGGGATATATTGGATCTGGGATTTGGACACAGTATTTATAGCTATTTGGTAGTAAACTGATTTGAGATAAGATTCCTTTTCTGATTCCTTATCAATGTTGCATCTCATATTTATTTCGGGATCTCATGTTGAACCTATATTCACCATGACAACATTAAATGGAACTATGAACTTCTATGATTTTACCACCAATATTTGTGTTACAAAATGATTATGTTATGGTGTAAAAGTTAACATATTATACTCGTATGTATATTGGCTCACTCAAATGATATTATTGCTTTATGAAAATTGTTTTTATTAAGGTTGAAAACTTTTGGTCGCTCATCTTCATACGTTATTATTGGATTATTATGAGTATATTGTTTTGGCCTAATCTAAAAGCATGGGTGCACAATTTTGATGTTGAAAAAATTTGTGAGTGATACCAGAGGATAGTGGTTGTCTGTGTGGTATTATGGATGTCTGGTAGTTGCTTTTCTAGTAACTAACATTGCAGGGTTTCATGGATGGTGCGCCTACAAAACCTAGGGAGGATCGGTGAGGACTACTGAGGACGATTGTTGCATGTGTGGTATTGCAAATGTTTGGTAGTAGTTTTCCTAGAAAAGTAAGCAGGGCATAGTCTCCCTAGGGTGCAAGACCCCCAACGTTTCCTTGGGGAGTGGTATAGTTCATACATGGGCTAGGCTTGATATTTGGTTGGTTATGTTAATACTTTTGGTTTGCTAGTGCCTTCAGATTGATTTATATGATTTAATGCATTACAATTGTTTTATCAAATGCGACATGTATATAATTTTTTACATTGCATATATGGGAATTGCTATATATGTACAAATGTTCGTATGTTCTGATTATCGTACGCCAATAATGTATTATTTTTCCACTAGATAGCAGTTACTGTCTTAGGTGATACAAAGCACAATCATTAAATGCACATTATATCACTTATATTACAATGAACAGGGTTACAATTTACATATCCAATTCATGCTTCATTGCAGTGAACCATATCAATATGCAAACATATTACTTTGAAATAGTAATTATTTTGTGTTGTTAATGCAATTTTTAACAGTGACCAAATGTTATAGGTGATTTTAATGTTGCTTCTATGGATTATGATGAAGAAAATCAATTTTACCATCACTTATTTCAAACCCTAGCAAAGAAAACAACTTCAAAAACATAAAACCCATTAAATTGAAATTTAATATTGAGAATAATGCACTATGACAAATAACATAAGAACTTCTTTCAAATATGATGTAGAGTAGAGAAGAAGAATCTGTGTTTTTGAAAATGCACAAATTGTAAATGAGCGATTGACAAAGAAGACAGTTTAATATGTTTTCTACGGATTTTAGGGGTAGATTTATGCTATAAAAATTTAAATTAGGACATAATTTTTGGAGTGAAAGGTTTGAGCGTGACGCAATTTTCTGGGAAATTGATTGTTAGTTTCTTGAAACGTGATTGTTCACAAAGTACATTAATTAATTGTATTTTTGCCAAGCGTATATGTTATGAACTTTTGTTCTTAAAAGTGTTCAAGCTTGACCTAAAGGCCAAAAAGTCCCTGAATGTGGACTTCTGGCATGTTTTTCCTATTTAAATGTGTTCTAGGATTAATTAACAAACCATAGAAGAGCATTTTAAAGAGACCTATTGGAAATATTTAGTCATATTTGAGGTAAGTGACTTTCTATCTCTTCTAGTATTTTTCTATAATGTTTCATGCTAAATATCTTGGTGCATGTTTGCAAAATAAATGCATGTAAATTATTTTGTGTAATATTATGGTGTATAGGATATTATTTTGTGAAATGTAAAATTTGACTTGGCATTTGAATAGCATGGTATATCGTGCTTTATTTTGGGAGATTGATTTTTGTGTTGGCATTAGATGGGTACCAGGGGATGCTTGGTTTTCGGTTCACCCTAATCTCCGAACATGATCCTAGTTGTGTGTATGTCTTATATGCGTAGGTAAGTGTCACTCTCCCTTGAGTTCAATGTTAGAAATAGAGACAATGTGTGTGTGAATGAAAATGTATGTGTGTGTGTGTGTGTGTAAAAGTGCTCCTCAAGCGAAGAGAGACTTGCAAGTGTCGTGTTTTACTTGGAAAGAGTATTCCAAGGTCATCTCCTCAGGAAAGGAAGGTTGAATAGTGTTGAAGGTGATTTTGTAAGAAATGAAAATGAGAAAATCTTTTGAGTTTGTGCTTTAGTGAGTGGAGATTTTTGATAAAAATGTAATGAAAACATGGTTGGCTAATCTGAAAAGGTCATTCCAATGGGAATGCCAAATCAACTCAATACATTCTACTAATAGTGTCTCGGTGCTTGATTGATTTGAAGGAAGTAAGGGACTAATGTGGAGATGTAGGCTCAAGCATACCCCGTGACAAGTCTATGATGTATCAAGACCTCACAACCACGTCTGCACTCATCCTAGTCAAACCAAACACTTTACATTACGTGGAAGAATGGATGAGAGTTGATTTACCATACCCAAGAGGAAATCTCCCTTGGATAAGCCAACTAAAAAATTAGCTATCCATAGTCAAAGCAAAAACATGCATAATGTAAATAGACATGACGAAAAATTGAAACATGGAACTTGTATTAATGCAAGAAAATAGTTAAAACTACAAGATAAATAGCATTCATAGTCAAAATACAAAGATTGGAAACAAATATCCAAATGTAGAACTTGAAATGCTAGAAATACTTAGCTAAGCTTACATACAACTTGAATGAAAGAGTTTTTAGTGAAAAGGGGAAATATTACAATTAATTTAAAGCTTACAACACTGAAAATGGTGAAGAAATAATGAAAACCCAACTTTCTCTCTCTAACTTCATCTTCTTCCTTAAGCTTCTCTCTCTAAAATGTAAGTGGGCAGTTGGATAATGGTGTAAAAATGTCTTCATTTTTGTCCATTTCCCCCTTAAGGTCTGTGAGAGCTGACTTATCTTCATTGGGAAGGGATTGGACAATTGTCCACTCAAGGATAGACCATGCCTTGTCTTTTCCATGTTTCCCCAACCACTTTCTTTCTCTCTCTTCCTCTTCCATGATTCTTCTTCTAAAGTCAAACCTTAGTTGTAAGAGAGCATGCTTGTATGTAGAATATGTCAGGGGATGTGTGGGAGAAGCAGAGGTGGGCCCACTAAGCAGTTAGAGTTGAGATTGCAGCCTTCTAGTGTTTCTGGGTAAAAACCTACCAGTAGAACGTCACAAAACCTACCAATAGGTTTTCACCTATTTTGAATTTTTCTTGATTTCTTGCTATCTCGAGCCACCGATTAAGCCTCCCCTCCTTCTTCATTGTCTGTAAGCACTTGCTAGAAGGTTTAATACACTCAATTACCTACTCATTACCTACAATCATATAAAACTCCATTAATTGATAGATTAAAAGCAATTTTCCCAATTTTCTCCACAAATGCAAGTATAAAATGGGTGTAAAGAGACAAATGATGTGCAATATTCTATGCTCATCATGTGGTCCCTATAAGTATGTAAGTGAGTGAGATTCCCACAGGGATGCATATGTGCATGTATGTGTGATGCCTACTGTGATGTAGGTGTGTGTGGTCCCTACAAGGATGCAGGTGCGTATGGTCTCTATTGGAATACAAGTGCGCATGTGTGGTCTCCATGGAATGCAGGTGTGTGTGGTTCCCATGGGAATGTAGGTGTGTGTGGTCCCTATAGAGATTTAAGTGTGCATGTGTAGTCCCTACAGGAATCCAGGTGTGGGTGTGTGCTCCTTTCAAGGGTGTAAAGATGTGTGAGTGGCTTTATAGAGATAGATGTGAGTTTGTTACTATTGATGTGTGAAATATTTTGAAATACATGATTATTCTTCTTAAGAACTATTGTGAATGTTTTTTCCTAAATTTATATTTTATGCACTTACCTAGTCCAACAAATAGAGATATTTTTTTACTTGTTGGGTTGTCGAGCTCATCCAAAGCTTAATATTTTTCAGATCCAGAGGAATAGTAATTGACAATTATCAGGAGAGAAGATGAAGCAGAGCTAACTAATAGTATTTTTTGCAATTCCTTTTTGAAATGGAGAATATTTAAGTTTTGGTGTATTTATAGACATTCTTAGATTACAAGTATGCTTGTGGATTATTGCAATCAATCACGAGTTATTTTCATTTATTGTAGTTTTATTTTGTTACACTTTTTGCCCAATTGAGATTTATGTACAGGGTGTAGCCTTCCATCCCCTTGGTATTTGGTTAACCAAGGGTTTGCCACTATTGTTATGCACCTAAGCCTATATTTGGATTTGGGGCGTAAATTTACCTACACTTCTCTTCTCCATGACTGGGAAAAGCAACCAAAGTAGCCCCCTCACAAATCAGTGGTGGTGTACCTCTCTTCTCTTACACTTCATCCGCTTCCTTCCAATTGCCATAGTAAGCCATAAAATGACCAACTCCTCCCATCAAATGCAAAAAACCACTGTTAGTCGAAGGACCTCAACGTAGTTGTTGTTCGGCCAAATTGTTCGCTGTGACCATTTTGTCAGGGTGGTTTTTCTTTGGATTGTGTATTTTTGTGATAGTTTTTTGTGATTGACAAGATGCATTGCATTTGTGTATCTACTTCTCCTTTTCTACATTGGTGTCATTATTGATGATGCACAAATTGGTATTGCGCAAGATCAACAGTCGAGTTTATGTAAGGGTGCAATTAATGAGTAATAAATAGGCATCAATAGCAAAATGGTAAATATAAGCAAACACACAAAAATATAGTGGTTTAGTCCAGGTGACCTACTCTGCTCTCGGGAAATGACAGTAGTGGCCGGGGGTGTTTATTGATGAATAAAGTCACTGGAAGAGTATATTTCGGGAGTATTACAATGCTTCAAAAGAGAGAAACTAGGGAGCTATAGAGAGGACAAAAAGTAGAGATCTCAAGGTGACGCCCTTTATGTGCAGAGGGCTTACATTATATAGGTATGGTGAGGTGGTGAGGTGGTGACATAAGGGAGAGGGCACTATTCTTTTGGTAAGTATAATCAAGGTAGGATTGGATTTTCATGAGTGCGTATCCTGATAGTTTCTCCCATGTGCTCCTATCTCTCCGGGCTTCTTGGATCCTGAACTGAGTTAGGCTAGAAAAGTGGGCTTGGGCCACCCTTTAGTTAACTTAGGCCTTCTTGATTTATTAGGCCTAGCCCAGTTGATTTTGGGCTCATCATTTGCCCCCCATGCCCCAAGCCTCCGACTGTTTGCGAGATGAGGGTTGAGGGCATGAGCTTCTTCTTCACTTGAGTGAGTAGGAGTTTTTCTTGCTCCCTACAGTGCCTTTTCATTTTTTAGGGCTCTTTGTTGAGTCTACTGATATTAGATATTTTTTGCATTTTTCGGCATTTCTTGTGCTGGGTCTTCGCCTATAAATAGAGGTCCTTAGTCTCTCCTTCCTAATTCCTCTTTTTCATTTCTCTTGAAGCTTCTCTTGGAAGCTAATAGTGAAAGCTTCTTTTGGAAGCTACTCTTCAAGGCTTCTCTTAGAAGCAATTCTTCAAGGCTTATCTTGGTAGCTACTTCAAGGTTTCCCTTGGAAGCTACTTTTCTCCAAACCCATCTCTCTTCATTAGTCTTTTCCCTTCTAAATCAACACAAGGTAATGGAGACTAGGAGCTTAAAGAGTCGTGGAGGGGACTTCAATGTTGGTTTAGTGAAGAAAAAGGTAGTTGGAGGAGAGGAGCAAGGAGGAGCCCACGGCCTTGGTCTTAAAGGCGTGGGGGTGACATAATGGGCGGCACTGATGGTGGAGGGATAGTGGCAGGCGCCCATGGTGGTGGGCTCACGGTAGGAGACAACAAGATCTTGATGGAGAGAGAAGAGGGTGGTGCCTTCGGTGAGGAGGGGAGATTCGAAGCCTTGGGCGGCGCCCTCTTCGGTGCTCAGTTCGTAGGATTAGGAGGCCCTTTTAGTTGATTGGGCACCGGGTCTACTAGGTCAGGCAGCGATTTTAGTCGAGGTGGAAAACTGAGAGAGCTAGGCGCCAATGTCATGGAGAGATGGGAGGAGGAGGCGCCCATGGCGTTGGCCTAGCGGATGGGGCCCATGAGGCAAGCCTGATTAGCACAAAATATTGCATATTCCAAGTGCATTTGCATCCCTTTTATGCTAGTTTTTGTGGTTAATATGAGTGGATATGCATCGTTTGTGCTATTTATGGAATTTCGGTATGTTTGTAGATAAAAGCTGATAAATGATGCCTGTTAAGCCTTCTCATTGTGTTTAAGATGAAGAAAGATGAAGGGAAGGCTTGATGATAGCTTAGGAGGTGAAGAAACCAAGAAATCAGCAAAACAAAAAAAAACCTACCTGTAGGTTTTAGCTACTGGACCTGCACCTACCGCTAAACCTACCGATAGGTTGAGCCCACTGGAGTGAAACCTACTAGTAGGTTTTACTTAAAAGTACCAGATTATGCATTTCAAACTCTGTAACCTTGGGGGTCCCAACAAGCACACTCCCACTTGTCCTTGACACTTCTTACACACTAGACATCCCTTCCTCAACCTACATTGGACTTTTGGAGCTTTGGGCATTACTGAGGAGAGAGGAGAGAGGAGAGAGAAGATGATAGGTGTGCAGTCAAAGCCTACACTTGCCTGTACCAACCCATCCCTTTTAGGCCCTATGGATGGAAATCACATCACACATCTAGGAGGAGACCCCATGGATGTTTTTGAAGCCTGAATACACCATTATGTATGAGAGATTGTAATATAGAGAGAGAGAGTCCAAGGAAGAAGATGAATAGTGTTAGAGAGAGATGTTAAGATTTTTACATTTTCTTCCACACATTGTCTTGTAATTTCATGTGAGGATCTTCTAAGTTTCGTTTAAAGTCCTTAATGCCATTTATTGCAAGTTTTTTTCAAGTTTAGTCTTCCATTCAAGCTTTCACCATTAATGCACTCTAGTTCTTCATTACTTAGTTTTAAAAATGGGTATTCAATGCATTCTCTCTTAGTTTATACTTTCTTGCATTAACTTAGCCAGAATCTTCATTTCTTTAGAATGTCTTCCATTAAATTATAGTGTTTTCTATTAAGCATGAGTAGCTAAGCCTTTAAGTTGGCTAATCCAAGGGAGACCTCCTCTTGGGTATGCCATTTCAATCAATCTTCTTTTCTCCCCTCGATGTACAATGGTTCGGTTTGACTGGGTTAAGGTTGGGCAGGATTCTGAGTCTTTGATATCCCGTAGGCTTGTCACGGGTTATGCTTGGATCCTCACTTCCATCTCATCCCTAGCTTCCCACAAATCAATTGTTCATCTACGCACCATTGGAGGAAGGTTTCGAGTTTATTTGGTGAACCCTTGAGTGGCCAACACTTGTTTCCCATTTCATTTTTCATCACATCACAATCACGAACCAAATTTCAAACAACCAAAAATTTTTACACTTTTCTTTTTTACCAAAATCACCTTCAAAACAATCCACCTCCTTCCCTGAGGAGACGACTTTGGAATACGATTCCAAGTAAAAAAAGACAAGTAAAAGTCTCTCTGCGCTTGGGGAGCATTTTTTTTCACACACACACACATTTCATTCATCCACCATTCCATTGTCCTTTCTCTTGACATCATTCCAAGGGAGAATGTGTTGTCCGAATTTGATATTGACAATTTATGTGCAAGTATACACGATCAACAAGTAATAAGGTGATAAGTAGAGTATCCTTCCCATGGAGAATTATTGCTAATAATAATCAAGTACTAACTTTGTATCAATTCAATTTTATTTAAACAACTGGAATTGAACTATGGAATGACTAAATTAAAACTAAATCTAAACTTAACAATCAAGGGTTGAATTTACTAGAGAATAGAAGTTAAGATTTCAACTTCCCCTAATGCTCCGTATAAATCTTTCTAACTCTCTTTCTAGTTAATTGATCAAAATAAGTTGTTAACTGAAAACTCAAAGTTATTTATCAAACCTCTTCCGATAGTTAGATAAAATTATCTCTCACAATTAAATTACTATATTCCTAGGCAAAATAAGTTGGAATAGACTCATTAAGTTCAAACTCTCATAAAAGTTACACACGACATATAGGTATATTTCTATCCTATACACAAACCCAGCTATTCAATCCTAAGAAGAATAAACTAGACACATGTCATCATATTTTGATCTAAACTTATAATTCATCTCCCAATTTCATCTAGGTTATAAAATTAATTGTTAGCCACACAATCATATATTAAGCACAAAATATGACAAACAACTCATGTATGATCAATAGAACTAGAATCGAGAGTAGATTAATTTAACTAGACATAGGTTCCGTTACAATCTTAGTAGAAAATTAGTTCATAACATAATTGAAAAACGTCATTCTAAAATTAAACAACATCTTAGAAAATCAAGAAATAAAAGTAAGAGAAAAAAATGAAAACTTAGGTGCAATCTTCAATCCTTCTCTAGCCTTCAAGACCAATCTTCTTCGTGTCGATTCCTTCAATTCTTGTCTTCAATTTTCTTCCAATTCCTTGGCTTTTCCAGATGTTTTCAGCCCCCAAAAGTCAGTATATATCATCCCCACACAAACCCTAGCATATATGTAGCTTTAGAGTCCAATTTCGGGTCAAAAATAAGTCAAAATTTGCATCACAGACCAACACAAACGCAGCTGCTGTGCCAAAAATCAGTTCAGGGACACTTTTTATTATTGTGTTACTCTATCTGCACATAACTGTTTACTTAGACTAGTTATCAATCTAAGCTCAGATAGAGTAACACAATAATAAAAAGTGTCCATCAATTCAAGGATCCCATATGCGTTATATTAATTAAATAGTGGAAATGCTACCTTTCAACAATCAACTTCCATGTTAATGGCAAGTTGACTGATAGGTCTAATGTATATAAACCATCACTCAGAAACGTCTTAGGTTAGCTGGTGGTATCCATGACAACTGATTAACCCAAGCAAATCAGAAGGACAAGCCATTTATGAGGAATACTTGAATTATTCATTTGTCTTCATAATAGTAGGTGCATATATAATAAACCATAACACAGCCACTTCTTAGGTCAACTGTTGGTAGTAGTCATAACACAACAACTTCTTAGGTTAGCTGGTTATAGATATGTCAATTGATTAAACCAAACAAACCAGAAGGACAAGTCATTCATGAGGAATACTTAAATTATTCATTTGACTATATCTGTGATAAATATATACTAGTTAAACATCCTCAGCATTTTGGTGGAGGACTAGCCATACCGATAGGAATGTTGTGGTTGTTAGACTTGTAATATTATCCTTTATACCAGTTAAATGATCTAAGTAATCCAGAAGGACAAGTCATTCATGAGGATCACTAGCAAAATATGCCTGTCAGTTTTGTCATCCACCGGTATGTATGGTTGATCCTCTTATGACAGCTGTTGTTCTGGCGGAATAAACTTTTTAGGGCCTTGGAATGGTTCCTCTTCTGCTAGAGAGGGTATCTCTGGTTGTTCTTCTTGTTGTCCTCCATGACTTTTTCTCAATTAAGTTTAGTCTAATGGGCCAAAATGGTCTATAGTCTTCCATGTTCGATTGATAATCACTCATTTGTTCCTACAAAGCTGAGAAACTAGCATAGCATACGGGAGTGAAGATTTCTTCCAATCCACAGCAAGTACCATTTGATTCAAGATTAAATTTGGTAGATCAATGGTATGCCCCATTCCGAATGCAAATAGAAAATAATCTTGCTCAGTGTAGATTTGATTCTTTTGGGCATGGGATAATAAACTGTGTATTGTGATCAAGTTCAAAATTTGGTATTTATCAGTTAGGTCTCCTTGCTTGATATATTTATTCGGTCTGCCCCAACCAAATCCTAGATTATCCATCACCTCTCTCCCTATGGTATCCAAATTAGTGTACGGGGTATTGTGGGTTTTTAGGTCTTTGCTTGGGTTGAAAAAATTCGACTATGGTAGCTTGTGTAACTTGAAAAATAATACCTCGCACAAATACCCGCAATTGTCTTCCCCCAATAATCTCAGCATTATTATAGAATTCTCGAACTAAACAGTCATAAGCAGGAACAGATAATCTAACATACTGTAACCATCCTCTAGTTTCAAGAATTTGACGTACACCTATGTTCTCAAAATCTTTGTAAACAACTGGCCTTTAAGAAATAATAGTTTTAGTCAAAAAATTAGCATCATACCAGGCCTGTTGTTCAAAATTCTCAAACATCACCTCATTTAAGATATTTCCCGGTCCTGGTTGTTGTGGGGATGCTTAAGGTTGCTCGGATTGATCTCTTAGTGCCCGACTCGAAGATCCTCTCGTTCTTTGTCTCAAATCCATTTTTTCTTGATTTCTTTGCAAATGCTTCATTTCAGTTGATTTCAATTGGTAGTTACCTTCAAAATATGATGGGTAAGAGAATAATTGAAACAAATTTGAAGAAAAATGATGAAATATTGCAGATTTGAGAGAGATTTCTTCTTGAAATTTTTGGCTATGGTTAAAATTTTGAGTTGATGGT
The DNA here is from genome assembly GCA_963454935.2 of Ilex paraguariensis. NCBI lineage: Eukaryota > Viridiplantae > Streptophyta > Magnoliopsida > Aquifoliales > Aquifoliaceae > Ilex > Ilex paraguariensis. The sequence goes on from CAUOFW020009501.1 coordinate 839,144, forward strand.
GCAATTGATTCGTCTGCCTGGAGAAATAGTATTTATACTAAGGTCAAATCGTCCAGATGGTTGGCCCACCGTCTGGACGGTCCAATAGTTCGGTTTTTTGTTCTTTTGACTGCATTTTGTTGTTTTTTTGTGTTGTATTTTATTCCTCGAAATTCCTTCAATACACAAAATTAAATTTTATATTCTACAAAACTTTGCTAACCACTCTTTTTCTTGTCACAAAAAATAGTGGGTTTTATTTATTTTATTTGTTATTTCATATTTACTGATTTTTCTAATTAATCTATAGTTATTTACATTTATTTACAAATATTTATATACATTTATAAGTATTTACAATTCTTCCAAAAATTATGATCATACTGATTCAGAGTCAGAACGATCTGGATCAATATTGCCAGTGACACAGTTAACTTCATTTCGTACGTATCTTGTTAACATCGAGGTAGAATAGGATGGCGTCTCAGGGTAATCCTTACTCTCCCCATACCTAATCCACCGGAGACGATCTAACGCTCGACTTGAAATTGGTTTCGCACACTGATTATATTGTCTTAAATGTTGTAAACGACCACATCTTACACAACCATCGAGACGATCGGCGTGTCAGTTTTTTGCAAATGTACTTTTTCCGCATAAAGGTCTTGATTGACTTTCAAAAATTTCTAAATTTCTGACTCTTCTAGCTTTTTTCATGATCAATGCATAGATATCTTTTGAAAGATGACACAGTAGAATTAAACTTAACCAAAATATTTTTTCGTCCATTGTACACATAAGATATATATATATATTTTTTTTTGATGACTCTCTATTCGGTTCTTTAACGTCTGCCAGTCACAAAGGCAAAATTAACAGTGATATTAAAACAAAATAAATACTTTAAAAATAAATACTAAAATCACATCCTTACTTCCGCAACTTAATTTAAACATTATCTGAAATGTAACAACAGTGATAGTTAATATTGATAAGGAAACTCGACCATTTTTTGTCATTTCACCGATTGGGATATCTGGCTGTACTCAAGAGATATTCTGTCAAATAAATTACAATTCATTAGTAATTTTATAGAGATTTAAGCAATAATTTACTTTTCAAAGCATATAAATAGGATTAGAAATTTTACATCAGTTATTTCTTGAGTAAATCCATCAAAATATAGTTTAACTCTTTGACCATTGACTTTAAAGATATTTCCAGTTAATGAATTTTTAATTTCAATTGCTCCATAGTCAAAAACTTGTCTGACAATGTAAGGACCTGTCCATCTCGATCTTAATTTTCCAAGAAATAAACGAAGTTTTGTATTATATAATAGCACTTTTTGAGATGAATCAAAAGATTTTCGCATGATATTTTTATCATGAAAAATTTTTGTTCTTGATTTTGCAATTTTTCCATTTTCATAAGCTTCATTTCTTAATTCTTCTAATTCACTTATTTGAAGTTTACTAGCTGATGATACTCAGAATGATTCCTGAGCAGGAGCTCGGGAACGGAGGTCAAACATGGAGGTCAGGTATGCTGAGCTCAGAAAGTCAGAGCTATGCAGAGCTCAGAAAACCAGAGCAAGAGCTCCCCTTAAGCGAGATAATAAGCTGAAGCAATGAGGAAGCAACTGGATACTACAAAGAACTCGACAGGCGGTTTGAAGTAACACTCAAGGCACAAAATCCTCAACCAACCAAGATACTCTCCTAAGATCAAGGAGAATTCCTCGGATAGATGGCGAGAATCACAGATCAAATCCCATAGATTAAGGGATACCCCTATAAATACTATATAACGCCCCCAATAGAGAGGTAGAACCCTAGTATCACATCTTACATTCTGTAAACCTTTTGGTATAGTAAATAGTGAAGGAAGGAGCAAGAATCTCCATTGAAGAGTGGATTAGCCGAGCTCTCGAGCTGGTGAACCACTATATTTCTACTGTGTTAATTCCCCAACTCCCTAACAATTCTCAGTATCATTCCCTCGAGTCTAGTAGCTCAAATCCTAATAATTCCAATATTATTTTTTTCATTTACTTGTCATCACAAAATTGCATCACGTTGAAATATACCATCAGTTTGGCCCCGTCTGTGGGAATGACTGTTCCTGTTATAAATAAACTGATCTTTCAGTGACTGATGGTATCAACGCGAAACATGAGCCGAAGTCTGACAAATCCACCACGGATGCAAGATCAACAAGAAGCTACTAATAGCAAACAACCTAAGAACGTCCAAGAGACTAATCCACCCGTTGGGGGGTCTCCCCATGAATAACGAGATGGAGGCCCTTCACCTCGTCATTCAACGTTTGCTGAAACAAAATGAAGAACTTTTAAAGCTCTTACAACGCCCACAGGAGGCACGACAGGCTCAAGAAGGCCAGAACAACCCACCACCTACGGAGCAACCACACCTCGACCCCCTCAGGGAAGTCAATGAAGAAGGGGAAAACAGCCAAACCATGGGGCCAGAATCTCGCATACACCCTAGGAATGAACACAACGAAGAAGTACAAAGTCAGGATGATGGGAGCGAGAGGAACGATTTTTCCCCTATCAACAAGAAAGGAGAGAATGGTACTAGGAGCAGCACTTCCAGGGTATCCAGCAAGAACTCAGCCAGATGAAGGAAACCGTCAAAGGCAAGGCTCCAGTTACGATGGATGCCTTGGTACAATANAGGAGATAATAGTACTGGGAGCAACGCTTCCAGGGTATCCAACAAGAATTCAGCCACATGAAGGAAGTCATGAGAGGCAAGGCCCCAGTTACGATGGATGCCTTGGTACAATAGACTGAATCTCCGTTCACCACTGGCGTGCTGCATTTTCCCCTCCCTCTGAAATTCAGAGTACCGCAGATAGAGGCTTTTGATGGAACAAAGGATCCTATATATCACTTCAACATTTACAAGAACCAGATGGAGTTGCATGGATACCAGGATCCAGTGCGCTGCAGAGCCTTTGCCATCACGTTGAAAGGCTCAGCCCTGGCATGGTTCAATAGGCTCCCCCCTACCTCAATTTCCTCCTTTAAGGAGCTATCCATATCCTTTGTATCTCACTTCATAGGAGCTCGAATGTACAGAAAACCGAGTTACCACCTATTGAATGTGAAGCAGGGACCCCAAGAGAACCTCAGATCCTATGTTCAGAGGTTCAACTCTGAATCACTAAAAGTGGATGTCCTAGATGAGAAATTTTCCATTACTGCATTCATAGCTGGTTTAGGCGTACAATATAAAGACCTGATGTTCTCTATTTCAAAATATCCCCAGGCCAGTATGGCCGAAGTACTGTTCAAGGCAGAAAAGTACATAAATGGTGAAGAAGCTCTCCTCTCAAAAGTGGGGAGCTCATCCATGCAAAAAGACAAAGGGAAAGAAGAGAGAAATAGGGACCGAAGTCCCAGAAGAGAAAGAGGACGAAATAGGTCCCCAAGGAGAGACAGAGATCGATCCCCCAATAGAAAGGGAGACGTCAGAGATCGCTTGGGGCCACCTCATCCAGAGTTACAGCCGAGGTACACACCTAGACAAGTCCCTCCACTCACCGTAACAATATCACAAATCTTGTAAGAGGTACAAAATGAAAAATTCCTGAGGTGGACACCCCGGATGAAAGTAGACCCGGCGAAAATTTTACCCTACTCTTGGAATGCAGAACATCTTAGGAAATTTTTTCAGTAAGTTTGTCCTGCAATATGATTATTAATAAAGCAGCAAGTCTGTAGTTCATTCACTCTTACAAAGAGCCCGGGAGCTCACGACAAACTCATTAATCCGTAATAAGAGCTTTAGAGCTCATGATGAACTCGTTAGTTCATAAAAAGAGCCCGGGAGCTCATGATGAACTTGTTAGTTCATAAAAAGAGCCTGGGAGCTCACGACGAACTCATTAGTCCGTAATAAAAGCCTTAGAGCTCACGATGAACTCATTAGTTCATAAAAAGAGCCTTAGAGCTCACGATGAACTCATTAGTTTATAAAAAGAGCTCTGGAGCTCACGACGAACTCATTAGTCCGTAAAAAAAGCCCTGGAGCTCACGATGAACTCGTTAGTTCATAAAAAGAGTCTGGGAGCTCACGACAAACTCATTAGTCTGTAATAAGAGCCTTAGAGGTCACGATGAACACGTTAGTTCATAAAAAGAGCCTTAGAACTCACTATGAACTCGTTAGTTCACAAAAAGAGCCCTGGAGCTCACGACAAACTCATTAGTCCATAAAAAGAGCCCTGGAGCTCATGATGAACTCGTTAGTTCATAAAAAGAGTCCTGGAGCTCACGACGAACTCATTAGTCTGTAATAAGAGCCTTACAGCTCATGATGAACTCGTTAGTTCATCAAAAGAGCCCGAGAGCTCACGATGAACTCGTTAGTTCATAAAAAGAGCCCAGGATTAGTCCGTAATAAAAGTCTTAGAGCTCATGATGAACTCGTTAGTTCATAAAAAGAGCTTTAGAGCTCACGATGAACTTGTTAGTTCATAAAAAGGGCACTGGAGCTCACGACGAACTCATTAGTCCATAATAAGAGCCCTAGAGCTCACAACGAACTCGTTAGTTCATAAAAAGAGCCTTAGAGCTCACGATGAACTCGTTAGTTCATAAAAAGAGCCTTGGAGCTCACGACGAACTCGTTAGTCCGTAATAAGAGCCTTAGAGCTCACCATGAACTCGTTAGGTCATAAAAAGAGCCCTGGAATGAACTCGTTAATTCATAAAAAAAGCCTTAGAGCTCACGATGAACTAGTTAGTTCATAAAAAGAGCCCTGGAGCTCACAACGAACTCGTTAGTTCATAAAAAGAGCCCTGAAGCTCGCGACAAACTCGTTAGTCCATAATAAGAGCCTTAGAGCTCATGATGAACTCGTTAGTTCATAAAAAGAGCCCTAAAGCTCACGTTGAACTTATCAGTCCATAAAAATAGCTTAGTAGCTCAGGACAAGTTCTTTTATCCCTAAAGCGAATGCAGCAGCTCAGAATGCGCTTCCCGATCCAGAAGAACTAAAAGCAAGACCTGCAGCACGTAGACAAGAAGGAAAGCTTCACAGCTTCTATCTATTACAAAAAGGATAAATGGGGGTCTTTGGTCCACAAGCCAAGAAACGACATGGAAGATTAGCTGCCATATTCTCAAAGCCACAAATTGTGTATAAGAAGCGGCAAACATGGAAAGGGAAAAACAAGGTTTCAAGAACATCAAAGATTACAAAAAAACCAATCAAAGAAAAATTCCTAGTCGTCTTTACAGTTCGGCTATCCTCTCTTTCAAACATAGGTTCTCGTCTTTTAGCTCATCCCTCTTATGTGTCTTGATATGAGTCCTAGCATCCTCGCTCTCATCAAACCCGGTAGAAGAGAGATCATATTCAGGACAAAAGGGAAAGTCCCCTTCAGCTGCAGCGGCGCTAAACAAGAATAGATTATCTGGCGTCATGAGATCAGGAAAAGACATGGGCTCAGCTTGGGTCATTTTTTCTACCTTCATCAATTCAAGCAGATTTAGGTCAGAAGCACCTACATGCAAAAAAAAATTCCCGTGCATATTTCGAAGTCGCTGATTGGGTAGTCATTACTATTACATCGTAAGTTCAACCCTTGCCCAAGCCAGCTCGGCCAAGAGCTGGGGGCAAATGATGATACTCAGAATGATTCTCGAGCAGGAGCTCGGGAACGGGGGTCAAACATGGAGGTCAGGTATGTTGAGCTCAGAAAGTCAGAGCTATGCAGAGCTCAGAAAACCAGAGCTAGAGCTCCCCTCAAGCGAGATAATAAGCTGAAGCAATGAGGAAGCAACTGGATACTACAAAGAACTCGACAGGCGGTTTGAAGTAACACTCAAGGCACAAAATCCTCAACCAACCAAGATACTCTCCTAAGATCAAGGAGAATTCCTCGGATAGATGGCGAGGATCATGGATCAGATCCCATAGATTAAGGGATACCCCTATAAATACTATGTAACACCCCCAACAGAGAGGCAGAACCCTAGTATCACATCTTACATTCTGTAAACCTTTTGGTAAAGTAAATAGTGAAGGAAAGAGCAAGAATCTCCATTGAAGAGTGGATTAGCCGAGCAAGAATCTTACATTCCCGAGCTGGTGAACCACTATATTTCTACTGTGTTAATTCTCCAACTCCCCAACAATTCTCAGTATCATTCCCTCGAGTCTAGTAGCTCAGATCCCAATAATTCCAATATTATTTCTTTCATTTACTCATCATCACAAAATTGCGTCACGTTGAAATACACCATCACTAGCTATTCCAACTTTGTCTATATCAAAATTCATCATTTTAATTGTCCAATACGCTCAATTTTCTAATTCTACAGGCAAGTGACATGGTTTTTCATATACTAAACAATAAGGAGACATCCCTAAAATAGTTTTATATGCAGTACGGTAAGCCCAAAGCGCATCGGTCAATCTTAAGGACCAATCTTTACGATCTGGATTTACTATTTTTTCTAAAATATATTTTATCTCCCTATTAGCTAATTCAACTTGTCCACTTATCTGTGGTTGTTATGGAGTGGATATCTTATGTGAAATTGAGTATTTTTTCATAAGATTTTCAAAAACATTATTACAAAAATGTAATCCACCGTCACTTATAATGGTCCGAGGAATTTTAAATCTGGACAAAATATTTTCTTTCAAAAACTTGATCACCGTTCTATGATCATTATTTCTACATGGAATTGCCTCTACCCATTTTGAGACATAGTCGACTGTAACCAAAATATACAGATATCCAAAAGGTAGGGGGAAATAGACCCATAAAATCGATGCCCTAACAATCAAAAATTTTGATAGTTAAAATAGGGTTTAAAGGCATCATATTTCTTTTTGAAATATTTCTCATTCTTTAACATCTATCACAATTTAAACACAAAATATGAACATCTTTAAAAAGAGTTGGCCAATAAAATCCACACTGCAAAATTTTAGCAGCGGTTTTCTTTGAAGCAAAATGACCTCCACAAGCTTCGGAATGACAAAACTGAATTACCTGACCTATTTCATGATTAGGTACACAACACCTTATAATTTGATTTTTACAATATTTAAACAGATAAGGATCTTCCCAGAAAAAGTTACATACCTCACTTAGAAATCTATTTCTATCAGACCAAGTATAATTAAAGGGAATAGTACTAGTAGTTAAATAATTAGCTATATCTGCATACCATTGTAATTCTGTTATTGCAAACAGTTGTTCATCTGGAAAGGTTTCTCTAATCGGAGTTGGTTCTTCCTTTATTTCATTGTTTAATCTTGACAAGTGATCTGCTACCACATTTTCTACTCCTTTCTTATCTTTGATGATTAAATCAAATTCTTGTAGTAATAATATCCAACGTAAGAGACATGACTTAGCATCTTTTTTAGTAAGTAAGTATTTTAAAGCTGCATGATCGGTAAATACAACAATTGATGATCCAACCAGATATGAACAAAATTTATCTAATGCAAATACAACAGCAAGTAGTTCTTTCTTTGTGGTTGAATAGTTCATTTATGTATCATTTAGAGTTTTACTTGCATAGTAGATAACATAAGGTTTTTTCTCTTTTTTTTGCTCTAGTACAGCTCCTACTGCATAATCACTTGCATCACACATTATTTCAAAAGGTAACGACCAGTCAGGAGGTTGCATGATAGGTGCAGAAATAAGCATGTTTTTTAATTTATCAAAAGCTACTTGACAAGTTTCATTCCATTCAAATATTATATCCTGACATAACAGATTACATATAGGTTTGGCTATTAAACTAAAATTTTTTATAAATCTTCTGTAAAATCCTGCATGACATAGAAATGTGCAAATATCTTTTACTATTTTTGGTGAAGGCAAGTTAGCTATAAGATCAATTTTGGATTTATCCACTTCATTTCCTTTTTTAGACACTATATGACCTAAGACAATACCTTGTGTAACCATGAAATGACATTTTTTCCAATTTAATACAAGGTTTGTTTCTTCACATCGAATAAGCACTTTTTCCAAATTTTACTGAAAAATCATCCATAAAGACTTCTAGATATCGTTCTACCATATCACTAAATATACTTAACATACAACGCTGAAAGGTAGTTGGCGCATTACATAGTCCAAAAGGCATTCTTTTGTATGCAAAAGTGCCGAAAGGACATGTAAATGTAGTTTTTTCTTGATTATCTATTGCAATTTCAATCTAATTATAACTAGTGTATCAATCTAGAAAACAATAATATGAATGACCAGCTATTATTTCTAAGATTTGGTCAAGAAAAGGCAATGGAAAGTGAACTTTTCTAGTTAGTGAATTTAGCTATTGATAGTCAATACATATACGTCAGCCTGTGACAGTACGCATTGGGAGTAATTCATTTTCTTTATTTTGTATTACAGTAACACCAGATTTTTTTGGGACTACTTGTGTAGGACTAACCCATTTACTATAAGATGTAGGATAGATAATATTTGCATATAATAGTTTAAGTACTTCATTGCGAATGACCTCTTTTAAGTGTGGATTTAATCTTCGTTGCATATAATGAGATGGTTTAGCATTTTCTTCTAAATATATATAATGAGTACACATCAGTGGGCTTATACCATTTATATCAGCTATTGTCCATCCAAGAACACTTTGATGATTTTTCAATACTTCTATTAGTTCTTTTTCTTGACTTTCAAATAATTTTGATGATATGATTACAGAATGAATTTCATTTTTTTTCTAGAAAAACATATTTCAGATTGATTGGAAATGGTTTTAAATTCGGCTTAAAGATCTTGATAGTGGATTCTACAGATTTAGGCAACAGATTTTCACATTTTGGATTTCTAGATTTTCTGATTCATTTTCAGATACAGATTTTACTGTGTATAAATCTTTTTCTAGAAAAACTTTTGGGTTAATGTTTCAACACAATTTATTTCATGCACTTCATCTTCTTCTCTAGGTTGTTTAGCACTATTAAAAACATTTAGTTCCAAGGTCATATTTCCAAATGAAAGTTTCATGATTTCATTTCTACAATTAATTACAGCATTTGATGTAGCTAGGAATGGTCGACCTAAAATCAATGGTATATATGCAGATTCATAATAATTTGGTTTCGTGTCTATAACGATAAAATTTGCTGGAAAATAGAATTGATCAACTTAGACAATAACATCTTCCACAGTTCCTCATGAAATTTTTATTGATCGGTCTGCTAATTGTAATGTGATATTTGAAGGTTTTAGTTCACTAAGTCCTAATTGTTTATAGACAGAATATGGCATTAAATTACAAGTGGATCAAAGATCTAGCAAAGCTTCATTGATTGAAAAATTTTCAATGATGCATGAGACTGTAGGACTACCCGAATCATTGTACTTAAGAAGAGTATTGTTGTCCAAATTTAATATTGACAATTTACGTCTAAGTATATACAATCAACAAGTAATAAAGTGATAAGTAGAGTATCGTTCCTACGGATAAATATTGCTAATAATATCCAAGTACTAACTTTGTATCAATTCAATTTTATTTAAACAATTGGACTTGAACTATGGAATGAATAAATTCAAAACTAAATCTAAACTTAACAATCGAAGGTTGAATTTACTAGAGAAAAGAAGTTAAGATTACAACTTTCCTTAATGCTTCGTATAAATCTTTCCACTCTCTTTCCAGTTAATTGATCAAAATAAGTTGTTAACTGAGAACTCAAAGTTATTTATCAAACATCTTCTAATAGTTAGATAAAGTTATCTCTCCCAATTAAATTACTATATTCCTATACAAAATAAGTTGGAACAGATTCATTAAGTTCAAACTCTCATAAAAGTTACACACGGCATATAGGTATATTCCTATCCTATACACAAACCCAGCTATTCAATCCTAAGAAGGATTAACAAACGCATGTCATCATATTCAGATCTATCCCTAGAATTCATCTCCCAATTTTATCGAAGGAATCAAATTAATTGTTGGCTACACAATCATATATTAAGCACAAAATATGACAAACAACTCATGTACGATCAATAGAACTAGAAACGAGAGTAGATTAATTTAACTAGACTTAGGTTCCGTTGCAATCTTAATAAGAATTTATTTCATAATGTAATTGAAGAACATAATTCTCATATTAAACAGCATCTCAGAAAATCAAGAAGTAAAAGTAAGTGAAAAGAATGAAAACTTAGTTGTAGTCTCCAATCCTTCTCTAGCCTTCAAGTCTATTTTTCTTCGTGTCAATTCCTTCAATTCTTGTCTTCAATTTTCTTCCAATTCCTTAGTTTTTTCAGATGTTTTCAGCCCCCAAAACTCAGAATATATCATCCCCACACAAACCCTAGCATATATGTAGCTTTAGAGTACAATTTTGGGTCAAAAACAAGTCAAAATTCGCGTTACAGACCAACACAAGCGCAGGGGCGCTGCAAAGGCACTGAATGGGTAGAATGTGGGCACAAGGGCTCTGATTCTGCGCTGGAATAGCGCTGGCCGTTTTTAAGCCTTCAACTCCCTTGTTGCTCTGCCTTCAAAAATCCCCCATTTAGGCTCCGAATTGACCTTGTTTCCTTCCAAATGATCTTGTTTGCTTCCAAATGATGATTATACCAAATAACATCAAAACACACAAAATAAATAAAAAGAAACATAAAATAATTAAAAACTTGTAATTTCATCAACCGAAAGTACTCAATTCGTAGGTATAAAACTCACTCATCAAATACCCCCAAACTTAAATCTTTGCTTGTCCTAAAGCAAAATACTAAAAAAAACAACTATAAAAATTAATCAACCAACTACTCAAACAATGGATCAATATGAATTTGAATAATGGCCCCAAAAAGTTACTACAAATAATAATTCACGGGAAACTTCAAAGCAGTGCAAAGTCTATCAATTCAACATACTCCTTAATTTTACCTTCGGTCATGACCCTTTAAATACATGTACATATCCGAACTATCCAGCTAGCCATCACCCAAATACATTTACGTAATCAAATGCTTCATAAGAGATACTCAATCTCAACTCTATGAACTTACGTTTCACATCAACCTCCGCTTATTAAAGCAACCATATAACTAGAAGGTCAAAAGATTTTTTTCTCTCACTTTTTTTTTCTTTCTCTTTTCCATTCATTTGGTGAGTGCATTTTATGCTCCATCTCAACTATTATTGAGCGAGTGCGTTTTACGCTCCATCTCGCCTTTTCTTGAACGAGTGCGTTTTACGCTCCATCTCGTTCTCAACATGTGTTTATGAGTGAGTGCGTTTTACGCTCCATCTCTACTCATCACATGCCCCCTTCTTGTTTCTTGTCTTCCTATTTTTTTTTTCATCTAACTCATGATGGATCAAATCAAAATAATTTTCACAATTTTCATTTTTTTTTCAAATAACTCATCATATCCAATATTTCCCCCAAACTTATATGAATACCTCAATTCGCTTTGAATGATGCTTAAATAAGTCTTCTAAAGTTTCAATGATATCTCCCACAAACATTTAACCAAATAAATTCTCTAAATAATAACTAACCAAACAGATGGGTATGTGCTTATGCATGAAAAGATCACAAACAGTGTAAAATCAACTAGTATGTTAAACTACAGACTCAACATGTTCATCAATTTCCCTTAAATTGACAATTAATTTCATTCATCATTGGCCATAATCAAATTAAATCAACCCATTGCTCAAGTCATTTTTTTTTTAACATGCAAAACATGCTATCTAAATGCATACCTAATAATGCAAATGCAAACAAGAAAACACCCCCCAAACTTAAACTAAACATTGTCCTCAATGTAAAAAGTAGAAAAAATTAAGACAGAGGACTTCCCTGAGACTTCGCTAGTCGGCATCATCGTCAGCGTCCTCGTCGTTCGCTAAATCGGGAGTGTATTCGGGAAACATAGGTGGGTTGTTCTTAGCTGCTAGTAAAGCTTTGTCTGAGCTCCAACTTTATGTTCAATCCTTGGGACCTGCAAGCAATTGACATACCAATGTAAATGCTCTAACTAACTAACTACATTATTTCTTACAAAAAAAATTTAAATTAAAATAAAATGAAATAAAACTTAGAAACTAAAATTTTGGGTTGCCTCCCAATTAGCGCTTGTTTTATAGTCTTCAGCCTGACTACTTTCTGTTTCATCCTCGGTCGACAAGGGTAATTGAGCTCATTTCATGATCAAAGTCACCGCACCAATATTGCTTCAGTCTCTGCCTGTTCACCTTGAAAGTTCTTTTCAAATTAGCTTCCTTGACTTCAACCACTCCATGCGGGAACACCTCCTCTTTATATAGCTTGCCGTTCTTAAGAGGATCTGAAATACCACTTCCTACGAATACCCCATTCAATGAATCTTCTACCAAATCAACCCAAAAATATTCTCCCAGTTCCTTTGAAAATTTCATAGCTGAAAATACATTGAATATAACCTCTTGATCTTGGACTCGCATAGTTAGCTCACCTTTCTGAACATCAATGAGTGTTCTCCCCATTGCTAAGAATGGTCGCCCAAGAATAATAGGTATTTCCCTGTCTTCCTCAAAATCTAAGACTATGAAATTAGCAAGGAAAATGAACTTATCCACTTTAACTAGAACGTCCTCAACTATGCCCCTTTGATAAGTGAGTGATCTATCTGCAAGCTGTAATGTGACATTAGTAAGCTTTGCTTCCTTCAAACCCAACTGCTGATAAATTGAGAATGGCATCAAATTAATACTAGCTCCCAAATCACACAATACTTTTTCTGAAAAATTGTTTGCCTATTGTGCATGGAATTGTAAAGCTACCCGGATCTTTGAGCTTTGGTGGTAGCTTCTTTTGAAGAATAGCACTACATTCCTCTATAAGTGTCACTGTCTCGAAATCACCCAGTTTTCTCTTCCTTGATAAAATTTCACATAGTTAGGCATTTTCTCCCCTGCTTCTGCGAAAGGGATATTTATTTGGAGCTTCTTAAACACTTCCATGAATTTAGAGAACTATTTATCCCACTTGTGTTTTTGCAAACATTGTGGAAATGGCACAGAAGGCACAATAGGTCTCAAATTACCTCTATTAGAACATGCAACTGGATCTTCTTCTTTCTTTTCATGTTCCATATCTTTGCTATCTTTTTCTTTACCCTCACTATCATCTCCATGTGGTTCTTTTGGAGTTTCACCAACAAACTCAGGTAACTCTTTTGCGTTTTTTAATGTAATAGCATTGCAGTAATCCTTACCTTCCCTCTTAAGATTGATCTCTATATCTCTAGGTAGAGTGCCTTGAGGTCGGTTGTTAATGGTATAAGCAAGCTGACCCATTTGGTTTTTCAAGTTTTGAATTGAGACATCCAGACTGTTCATCCTTGTCTCATTCTATGCTATGTACCTAGAATGCAACTCCTCCAAATTTGACTTCTTTTCCGATTGTGGTGGAGCTTGATTCTGAAAACCTGGTAGGTATAATTGTGTTGGACCAGAAGGTTGGGCTTGATTATTATTCCATGAAAAGCCCGGATGATTCCTCCAACAAGGGTTGTAATTGTTAGAATTATTGCTATATTGCTACCTGTTGTGGTTACCAATGTATTGTACCGACTCAGAACTAATTGCACATTGATTACTCGGATGGTTCCTGACACACAGTTCACAAACAGCTGCCATACTCTGAATAGGTTGCACTCCTAAAGCATCAATCTTGTTTGTCAATGTAGCAACCTGTGCAGCCAATGCAATAATCGCATCAACTTCATAAATCCCTACTACCTTTGTTTGATTGATCCTTGTAGAAAGCCACTGATAATTGTTGGCAACCATCGTCTCCAATAACTCATAAGCTTCATCAAAAAAAATTTCCATCAATGCCCCACCTGCAGCTACATTGATACTAGTCTGAGTAGCACTAAACAACCCATTATAGAATGTTTGAACTTGCAACCACTTAGGAATACCATAGTGATGGCATTTTCGGAGTAAGACCTTGAATTGCTCCCAAGCTTCATATAAAGTCTCAAAATCATGTTGTGCGAATGACGTTATGTCCTTCCTCATCCTTGTAGTTTTAGCTGGTGGAAAGAATTTTTGAGCTCAATCTATCCATGTGGTAATAGAACCTGGCGGCAGCGAATGCAACCAACTCTTTGCCTTACCATGAAGTGTGAAAGGGAAAAGTCGGAGACTAATCGCATCTTCAGAAACCCCATTGTATTTGAACGTGTCACAAATCTCTAGAAAACTCACCAAATGATCGTTTAGGTCATCATTAGGCAAACCCCCAAAATGAACTGAATTCTAAATCATTTGGATGGTATCCGGCTTGATCTCAAAACTGTTTGCTTGAATTGTGGGTCTTAGAATGCTCAATTGTATTTTCGTAACAAGCGGCATAGCATAATCCATTAACAATTTCTGTTCATCTTCAGCCATAACTTCTTAGTTGTTTACTTCTTGATGCTGTTTTTGCAAGTTTCGGCACCTTCTCTCGATTTTGTCTTCGTGCGATAGTAACTCCTGACCTTTAGATCGTGTTAGCATACAAAATTCAAGAATGCTTGCAAAAAAAATTAAAATAGAAAATTAAATACGTTTAAACTAAGATCAAATTGGTTAAAATTAATATTGAAATAATTACTAGAATAATTCCCCGACAACGGTGCCAAAAACTTATTGTTCGAATTTGATATTGACAATTTACGTGCAAGTATACATGATCAACAAGTAATAAAGTGATAAGTAGAGTATCGTTCTTACGGAGAAATATTGCTAATAATATCCAAGTACTAATTTTGTATCAATTCAATTCTATTTAAACAATTGGACTTGAACTATGGAATGGATAAATTAAAAACTAAATCTAAACTTAACAATCAAGGGTTGAATTTACTAGAGAAAAGAAGTTAAGATTACAACTTCCCCTAATACTTCGTATAAATCTTTCCACTTTTTTTCCAATTAATTGATCAAAATAAGTTGTTAACTGGGAACTCAAAGTTATTTATCAAACCTCTTCTGATAGTTAGATAAAGTTATCTCTCCCAATTAAATTACTATATTCCTATACAAAATAAGTTGGAATAGATTCATTAAATTCAAACTCTCATAAAAGTTACACACGGCATATAGGTATATTTCTATCCTACACACAAACCCAGCTATTTAATCCTAAGAAGAATTAACAAACGCATGTCATTATATTTAGATCTATCCCTAGAATTCATCTCTCAATTTCATCTAAGGAATCAAATTAATTGTTGGCCACACAATCATATATTAAGCATAAAATATGACAAACAACTCATGTACGATCAATAGAACTAGAAACGAGAATAAATTAATTTAACTAGACATAGGTTACATTGCAATCTTAATAAGAATTTATTTCATAATGTAATTGAAGAACATAATTCTCATATTAAACAACATCTCAGAAAATCAAGAAGTAAAATTAAGAGAAAAGAATGAAAACTTAGTTGCAGTCTTCAATCCTTCTTTAGCCTTCAAGTCGAATCCTCTTCGTGTCGATTCCTTCAATTCTTGTCTTCAATTTTCTTCCAATTCCTTGGTTTTTCCAGATGTTTTCAGCCCCCAAAATTCAGAATATATCATCCCCACACAAATCCTAGCATATTTGTAGCTTTAGAGTCCAATTTTGGGTAAAAAACAAGTAAAAATTCGCGTTACGAACCAACACAAGCACGGGGGCTCTGCGAAGGCACTGAATGGGCAGAATGTGGGTGCAAGGGCTCTGATTCTATGCTGGAACAACGCTGGCCATTTTTAAGCCTTCAGCTCCCTTGTTGCTCAGCCTTTAAAAATACCTCATTTAGGCTCCAAATTGACCTTGTTTCCTTCCAAATGATCTTGTTTGCTTCCAAATGATGATTCCTACCAAATAACATCAAAACACACAAAAAAAATAAAAAGAAACATAAAATAATTAAAAACTTGCAATTTCATCAACCGAAAATACTCAATTCGTTGGTATAAAACTCACTCATCAAGTATCATGTTGTATTATAGTATTAACTTGTTCAGTTAGGAATGCTTTCTTTGGTACATTAGTTTTTCTTTTTATTGTGCAAAGATCTTTTAAAAACTTAGCATAAGCTGGAACTCAATTTATTGCATCTAACAAAGGAATGTTGATCTTGACTTGTTTGAATAGTTCAAAAGTTTTAGATTGATCTTTTTTCAGATGAAAGTTTCTTGATCTTTTGAGGAAAAGGTAAAGGAATAGGACATGGTATCTCTGTTAGTTTTTCAATTGAAGGTTTAGGCTCAAGTGGTTCATTAATAGTAATTTCTTTACGTATTTCCTTTGAAAGTTTTGGTTTAATAGTTTTGTCAATGATTTTTTCACTTCTTAGTGTTGTGATTGCTTGTACTTGACTTGGAGAAGCTTCAAATAACACAGCATTAGCTTGAATCTGACTTTGTGGAGGTTTAAGTTGAGATGGAAACTTGTCATTTCTAGTATACTGAGAGACTGAGTCAATTTAGCTAGATGACTTTTAATATCTTCAATACTTTGAGAAGTTTGAGCTTTAAAATCATTAAAGGCTTGTGTTGTTTGAGTGTTAAAATTCATTTGACTTTGAATAAATTGATTCATAGTATCTTCTAGAGTTCTTCTTTGTGGCGGTTGATATGGTTAATAATTTTGTTGATTTTGCGGTTGTGGTAGACCTTGTGTTTGATTTATGGGTTGTGTATTTCTCCAACTAAAATTTGGATGAGTTCTCCATCCTGGATTGTAAGTTTCAGAGTATGGATTCAAATAAGGCTTATTATTAAAAGTTGGAATAGCATTAGATTTTTCAATTAACACTTCTTTGAATGCAGGTATAGTTGGACACTCTGCTACAAAATGTCCTGACAACGCACAAATTTCACATACTTGATCAGTAGTTGAAATGACAAATACTTGTTTTATTTTCTTCATCCCTAAAGCTTCTAGTTTTCGAGATAAACTTGTCATTTTAGCTCTTAAATCATCATCATCATCTTTTAACACATATTTTTCTCTTCCAGATGTAGATGACTTATTTTCTATTATGTTTAAAGAAGTTGAGTCCCACATCTGGGAACTCTTAGAAATAGTATCAAAAAATTGAAATGCTTCTTCAGGATTATTACTCATAAGTTTTTCCTGCGCCATCATTTCAACAAATTGTCGCATTGCAAGTGGAAGAGCATCATAGAAAAAATCAATGAAGGTCCAGTTTTCAAATGCATGATATGGACAAGCTGGGAGAAAATCTTTAAATCTTTCCCAACATTGATAAAAAGCTTCCCTTTCTTTTATAGAAAAGTTCATTATTTGATGTCTTAATGTATTCTAGTTTGTGATTGAATTGACTGTTAAAAAGCTGAACCATTGTTTTGCTTTATCTTTTAAAGGAAAAGGAAATAGTTTTAGTCTAACAATTTCAGAATTATCTTGCAATGTTCCATAGATTTCTTCAAATTCTTTCATATGAACATAAGGGTTTTTAGTTTCTAGACCATGGAACTGTGGTAATAATTGTATTGTTCCTGGTTTAATATGAAGATTTGGAGCATCTGGTGGAAAAGCAAAGTATGACGGGACATTAGTTTGTGTAGGATGTAAATATTCTCTTAATGGTCGAATATTTTGAACTACTTCTTGTTCTCTAGGTTGTTCTTCCCTAGGTATGTTTCTAGTCATACTTAATTCAAATGATTCTTGAGTAGATGAAGATGATGAAGACGAAGGAGATGATTGATTTATAGATCCTATGGATGAATGAACATAAATAAACTATTTAAAAAGAAAACACACTTTATACACATATAATACAACTAAACAACTTTTGTATTTTATCTAATTTCAAATTACCGTAACTCCCCATCAACGGCGCCAAAAAGTAGATTCGCACTTTTTTTTAGTGATCGAATTAATATTATACACCCAAGTATAAGTGGTTGAATTGTAGTTTTCTCAATTTTAAGCCCAAGTATCGATCCCACGAAGAGTTTTAACACTTTGAAAACAAAATAAAATAGTTAAGTTGCTAATTCGAATAGGATAGCATGTGATAGCTTGTGATGTGAGCTTAGATTGATAACTAGTCTAAGTAAACAGTTATGTGTAGATAGAGTAAGACAATAATAAAAAGTATCATTCAGTTCAAGGATTAAATACTGAAAATGCTACCTTACAACAATCAACTTCCATGTTAATGGCAAGTTGACTGGTAGGTCTGATATATATAAACCATCACACAGCAACGTCTTAGGTTAGCTGGTGGTATCCATGACAACTGATTAACCCAAGCAAACTAGAAGGAAAAGTCATTCATGAGAAATACTTGAATTATTCATTTGTCTTCATAATAGTAGGTGCATATATAATAAGCCATAACACAGCCACTTCTTAGGTCAACCGGTGGTAGTAGTCATAACACAACAACTTCTTAAATTAGTTGGTTATAGATATGTCAATTGACTAATCCAAACAAACCAGAAGGACAAGTCATTCATGAGGAATACTTGAATTATTCATTTGACTATGTCTATGATACATATATACCAGTTCAACATCCTCAGCGTTCCAATGGAGGACTAGCCATACCGATAGGAATGCCGTGGTTGTTAGACTGGTAATATTATCCTTTATACCAGTTAAACGATCTAAATAATCCAAAAGGACAAGTCATTCATGAGGATCATTTAGGTCATTCATCTGATATATATATATAAGTTAAACCCTAATAACCTAGAAGGATCATTTAGGTTTTGTACCATGCATCAGTTAACATCATCAACATTCTGATGGAGGACTAGTCATACCAATAGGAATGCCGTGGTTGTTTTACTGGCAGGTTGATGATGCACTGATGACATACTTCCTGGTACAGCACCGAAAGTACGTACATCATTGTATCATGCATGAAGCATATAATAAATAGATATATAAATATATAAAACATCCGCATTTCTAGAATTTAACCAGTATTATATATATGTTTATCTCTCACTAGAGGATATACGGAACTACTCACGCCCCATTGCTACAGACAAGCAAGAAGTGCAGATAGTTTTCATTATAACTAAAATTAAATTACATAATCTAAAATGTCTTTCACAAGAAACAATTGAAACACAATCACCTTTATTATCAGTTAAGACAAAAAGGTGACAGCATTTCAACTATCCGAATAGAAAGATACAACAGAAATGTAAAAGTACAAAGTTTAGACTAAAGTGCATCACGGACCGGATCATTTTGCAACTTTTTTTTTCTCTTTTCTTTTTTCTCTTCTCTTTTCTCTCTTGGTTCCGGCCTGCTGAAGACTGAAGACGAACATGTCTATTTATAGCCGTTTGAAGAAACAAGAGGTGGCAGACATGAAAATAGGCATCAAGATGACCGTCCAAACGCCATCACCACCGTCCGGACGGTGGAGCTTTGCTGGAATTGCAACTTGCATTATGCTAACTCTTCATGTATGGTAATTATATTTTAGCCTTTGTAGTTTCAATCTTTTATGCATTGTTCCTTGTATTCTCCGGTAATTCTGTAACGCCCCAAATACCCCCTCGGACGGCATTACATTCTAAAACCTTTCACAATCATGAGAGCACTAAATAAATCCATAAATAAGAAATTTTTATCCATCAACCATTGATATTTTAACAAAATTCGGGCAGAGTCTCCTTTGTACGGGGAGCTCTACCACAAAATCCAACCTGTGCAATTCTACTATAATGACCACACCGGGTCCAATTAACTACTATATAATCAATCCATCAAATTTACATGTTAACCCAAAAAAA